>JACCGJ010016545.1:28024-47770 GCA_013407085.1 Atriophallophorus winterbourni | reverse complement strand
CTGACCTGAGACATGTTCGTCCCGTTTGTCACTTCGATCTGATGTGTCAATCGATTTCGTGCCACAACCGGTACGCTTCAAGCCCTCACCACACCGAGTTTGTTTGTGCGACATTGACGAATTGCATATCGTTCGATCGTGACTAACGTTGCACATCGCCTCATGTTTCCGAGGGTGTTTTCGTTCGAGCCGTTCTAATATAATCCTGCTGAAACCCCGAATAATTACGGGTTCACGATGGTCGTCTTCGTTTATTTTATCAGCGCTTCTTGCTCCTGTGTTACACCGAAAACTCGAGATTAGAACTCATCGATAATGCACTTCGCACCTCAACAATTTGGTGATTATGGCTCTCATCTTTGAGTGTGCCCTCTTCCATTTACCATGGATGAAATGAATCGATGAATGAAAGCGCAAGCCTGATCCAGGCAAACTGCCACACAATCAGAGACTGCAAGTGGGCTAAGATACTGTCAGGTTGCCCAGGCATAGACACATATGAGGGGGGCGGCAACTTAGACATAGCTTAGACATCATCATCATCATCAGAAACAGCTGTTTCAATTCCACCTGTCCAGCTTATCACGAATCAATAAGAACTGCAAGAAAGGCGTGTTGTTAATAGCGTGTGTGCTCGTTTGCTTGCGCATGGGACTGAAGCATATCTCGCACACGTTTCGCTTTATGTGATATGAATCTACAACTGATCGATAGGTTTTTGTTTATCTTGCCAATTGTATCTCCTCGGGTAGTTGTGTTCAACACAACATCTCACACATTTGTGACGTTTGATTACCCTTGCCAACGACACAGAGGAGCATTGCAAGCACACGCTTCTCTGTGTTTGCGAAAACTGGATCGATCCAAGCGGAAGTTGTCGCTGGCTTTCTGTACCTGACACCCGGTTTGTCTGCGTAAGATTGCTCGTATTCGGGGCCAGCATCGCGTTTCGCTAATGTGCATGACCCCCGACGTTTATCACGACTATGCGGTTGTTTACCGAAAGAAATACAACAAAATCCAAATTCGGCGCAGCGAATCTTCCAGACTGGTGTCCCCGCGATTAGATATCGCAATTGCTAGTCACGCTTCAGGATATGTCCAGAAACCGTGTTCAATAGCGGTCTTTCACTAAGCATCTTCTTGGGGTGTTTGCTTAACCTTGTATGTTGTCAAGCGGAGTGACGAGAAAATCTCGTTATGATGCATGACAGTGAAAGCCGCAAGGAAGCTGCCGTGCTGATGTCGCTCTACTCGTTCACGAAACTTGTTTGAATGCATGTTCCACTCGAGGTGTAAGCAATTCATCCCCGTTTTTGTGCTTACTCTTCTATAGAATCCGTAGCTATTTAAGTCCCACTCTTCCCCATCTTTTAGGATTTTACTTTTTCTTGGTTGTGTGGCAGTTAAGCATTTGGTACGTGCTACCGGTGTAATGCTGTCTATGATGATGATGATGACATATGCTAGCTCGTATGTGGTGGTTGGGACATGTTTTAAGAATGCCTCTTCAACGCTTACCGTGCAGCGCATTGATCTCAGGCGAGAAGAATCAGCTGGTTGTCTAGTCTGTGAGGTGGCACCCTCATATCAAGAGGATCACCTTAGTGCTAGGCGTAGTGAAAACTATTTGCCTGATCGGAATCGGAAAAATCCACTTAGTAGATGGATACAAACACTATGTGTTTTCGCTGCAAACCAAAGCCATTGGTTCCAATTTAATTTGTTCTGTCTTTAACATTTTTTATGCTATATTATTGTGTCGTATCGTTTACGCACGGTTTGGCCACCAGGAGTGAGTTGCATGCGAAAACACGCTGGAGTCTCACTGCCATTGCTTTTTCTATGCTTGAGCAACCTGACAGTATCTTAGTCCACGTGAAGTCTATGACTGGTAGGCACTTTGTCTGGATCAGGCTTGTGATTTCATACGTACATATGTGCATATCGTTTATAAAACAAAAGCGTCACAGGCAGCAAAACCCCATTTATAATATACCTATTTGCATACTTGTCTTGTCGGTGTTCGGCACAACCTTATTCATGTTGATACGCATTGCTTCACCTCTTCCTCACCCCTACCCCTCACCATATCATGTGATGTCTCTTGTTCTCTTTCTTCAGGTGGATAAGCTACTTTTGGAGTCGAACGAACGACTGCAAACGCACTTGCGAGAGAAAATGACTGCCCTGGAAGAGAGAAATCAACTCAATTCCGAGCTGGATCGATTGAGGCGTATGCTCGACACGAGTCAAGCTGAACGCGATCGTGCCATCTCGGACGTGGAACGTTTGCGGAAGCAGCTCATCTCCCTCACACCCCCTACCGCAGGTTATCATGGTGAGTGTGTGTTTGGATTCGTCCGGTAACCATGGCGACCTATAATGTTTCGCAATAAATTTCACATGACATCGATCATGGGTTAAAACGTAAACCTTGTTGCAGTATGTTGTCTACCATTTTTTACGATTTTCATGGCAGTGCGTGTGACATCGCTGCCAATCGGTTGACTACGCTTCAGTCTAGAGTTCGGTTGTCATTGCTGGCTGCTACGTTCAATGTCGATTATGGGTATTCATTGCAAGCGCATGATTATCTCATGTCTCGCACGTTTCACACAACTATATTTACTTTACATTACTTTGTGCGACTATCTCTTCCTGGAGGATGTGTCGGCTTCAATGAAGATTCTTGGGAATTTGGGTACAAAGCGGCGTCCCCAGCACCACTCGGCGTTTGTTCGAGTCAGCTTCTCTAGCCTTTGCACAACCAAGGGCGACCTGTAAGGCAGCATGGAGTTGCCAGAAAGAGGTGGCGTGCACCAACTAACCGTCTACCAGACTATGTTTCAGATTTTTCCTCAGGTTTTTCTCCCGAAGTCTTTCCCGCGATCGGGTATCCCGCAAGGCAGCGGAGGTTGAAAATCAGGGTTTTCTTTCCCGTAGATGAAATGCCCTCCCAGGCTAACGAGCTCCATCTGCCCGAAGCAAATTGGTTTTCAGGCGCCAGTCACTCGCCTCGCCCCTTCTCCCGTTGGTAGAAGCAGTTCCGCCATGTGCTCGGGGAGCCACGCGTGCAGGCCAGAAGCTGGACGTGGTTGTCAGAGGCTATTTGGGACGCTTGCCATATGAGAGCATTGTATAAATGGCGGGAGCTTATCCCCACTGCCACGCCCGGCTATGACAACATTTTGCACAGAGTTGTACTACACATCCGAGCAAACTCTGAACGCATCTCATACCGACCGGGTACTGCTTGTCGTTGTGGGAAAGATTACGATTACTGCTAAACAAATATATAGTCCGATTCTATAGGAATAATCTCCCCCACACAGCGATAGGCAGTAGTCGACCGTTCGGAGACGTTAGCACAGCGTCGGTGTGAGCTGCGTTCATTGGACGAGAGCAGTCTGGGTGTGACGCATCACAATGAGCAAGTTCTTCAAACTCGTTTTGTCTATGTTCACAGCTTTCGTGTATCTTTTACAAACGTATTTGTAGCGCGGGTGTAGCCTGCACAAAGGTCAGCTTCTTATTTTCTTTTTAATTCTGGGCGCGGTTTAGCACCAGTTTGTTTCCTAATGGTATTCTTTCAAACAAAAACATCACGCCGACGTCGTGACTTTCATTCTCACCCAGTTAAGCCACATAGAACGTGTGCCATGCATAGTAGCTTTCGTTTTATCAATCAGTAATATAAAGGATTCTTCTCAACTGTGATACAATAGTTTCCAATATCTACATTCCCTGAAGATGATCGCCCAATGTGGTGACTGCTTTGCTCGAGCAGACTAGAAGCTACGGTATCAAGACCAGCGACCACAATCTGGCGTCCGGTTCTGCGCTTATAATCGTTAATGTATATGAACCCACGTGGTGAGCAAGTAGGCTGAACGTGAAGCCGAGTGCGTCAATTGATATCGATTTGGTCGGTCTAGCTTATCGAGCTCAGCGCCTACCATGGTCTGTGCAGTTCTTAGCCAACTTGGACTGTCAATTTAAACTTTATTCATATCCTGACTATCACCCTTGGTCTGTTTGATATTGAAGCGAATACTTGTAGCTCAGGGGTTCTAAGGTTGTCACAGCCGGGGGTGACAGTGGCGATGAGCTCCCGCTGTCTATAAAATGCTACCATGAGGCGTGCGTCTCAAACAGCCTGTGACAACCAAAGCCCAGCTCCTGGCCTGCACGTGGCGGAACTGCTTCTACTGACAGGAGAAAGGGCGAAGGCGGGTGACTGGCGCCTCAAAACCAGTTTGCTCTGGGCAGATGGAGCTCGTTATCCTGGGAGGGCAGTCCATCTAAGGGAAGGAAAACCCTGATTCCAAACCTCCGCTGCCTTGCGGCATACCCGATTGCGGGAAAGGCTTCGAAGTGAACCCTGAGGAAAAATCCCCACTGCCTTGCGGGAAGACTTTGAGTCAAAGGCTCCGGGTGGGGTCCCCTAAGCTAACCCCCTACTTCGGACTTGGCAACCGGAACGAGAACCATGGAATCTACTTCAACCACCACTTTACCTTCGCTACATTACATCACATGCCGATCCTTGAAAAACGGCATGTGTAAACAGACCGACAAAAAATCCCTCTATTTTTCCTTTTTTTCTTTCATCATGTACCTTCTTCATTGTATACTTGTTAGCACATCGTCTGTAAACACTTGTGTGATAATAAATAAATAAATTGTAGCTCAGGGATTGGATGTTGTGTGTTCGATGAGCTGGCATTGTAACAGTAGGACGTTTCGTCATCGCAAGAAGCTCAGCTGACGATGTCATCTAGCTAACACAACATCCTTGGTTTGTGTCAGAAACGAAACGTTGCCAAAACTGCTATAACCGTACCGAAAGCATGTCGCGTCATTTAAGCGAGCTAATTTTGTCTAAAGTTGTGTCGGGGCAGTATCCTTTTGAGAATGATAAGAGTATGCGAAATGACTCGATGACGATTTGCTGAAAAGTAGTCGTTCTTAATAATAATATCGTGTTTTGCAAAGTTGAAATTAATTGTCAGGTGTGAGACTAAGCAAAGTCTCGTGAGTAATGTGCAGTATAGCACCGACGACTGATTAGATTATTTTGGGAAAAACTCCAATAAAAGCACGATGAATGATTCTTTGATCCTGATCCTACTGCCTGTGCTTGGTGAAGGCAAACAGCATGAAACCGGCCGAGTGCCATTGGTCTACTTTTAGAACGTCATATACTACTGATTTATAAATTCTGACTTCATCCAAAAATCGATACTATCATTTTTTCATTTTGATTAGCGTTTCTTGCGATCTCCGAGAGAATCAGCTAGTCACGTCCCTGAATTTCTGTTTGCGATCCAACTAAACGTCTCTTTCGGTCTCTTTTGAACTTTTTCATCCTTTCGACTCCCTCGTTTGCCGCTTTACATTTCTTATTACTTCTCTTTCTAGACGGTTCGCTTTCTTCGAAATCGCGTGGTTCGCAACACAGTCGTGGAGAGTTTGCAAGTGATTCTTGGAAGAAAATGGCTCAGGTATGTTTGCAATCTCCAATATCATCATCATCACAGACAGCATTACACCGGTAGCGCGTACCGAATGCTTAACTGCCACACAACCATGAAAAAGTGAAATCCTAAAAAATGGGGAAGGGTGGGTATTAAACAGCTACGGAATCAATAGAAGAGTTGTTGTTGTTGGCCTTCGTCGGTCGATGTCGGCCATGCACAAACAAACTGGTTGAAGGTGCCTACATCTCGAATGGAACATGCATTCACACAAGTTGCGTGAACGAGTAGAGCGACATCAGCATGGCAGCTTCCTTGCGGCTTTCACTGACGTGCATCATAAAAAGCTTTTCTCCTCACTCCGCTTGACAACATACAAGGTTAAGCAAACACTCCAATATGTTCGTTGTTTTTCGTTTGATCGCCCCCGGATTCTTAACTTATTATTAGGATTACACCACGGGCTTGATTTTGTAGACAGCTTAAACACGTTATGTTGTTCCACTCTGTCATGAAGGCCTCAGTCCACTTTAGCGGCTGATGTGATGTGACGGAAAGCGTTGCAACCAACAACAACCCCGTAGTTCACCACTGACTTTGATTGATTAAATATTTCCCCGACTAGTCTCCCTTTTTATTGCGCCACTGCACGCAATTTTCCAATCACCTCAGCAGTAATGAAAATCATATCTTTTGTTTCACTCTAGACCAAAGTCGTGGACACACAGTCCGCCCCAGATTCCGAACTCGCCACACAGCACTACTCGTCGAATCCCGGTCGTTCAGATCAGAACACGTGGCCTGAAACGGAGTGTCTAAACGGTCCATCTTCTTCAGAGCCAAACGAATCGGCTTCAGCGGATCCTCAGCGGTTAGCTCTGATGCTTCAAGATCAGCTGGACGCGATCAATAAAGAAATAAAACAGATTCAGGTAAGTAGCGTCCTCATTTACATTCATGTCACGAGTGGTTTTGCGCTGTTTTTCAATCATCATGTCTGATCGGTTATCGATTATGATGATGATTAGAATGAGGATCACATGTGTGTGAGCGTCTAGGACATTGAACCTTCGAGTTTGGAAGAACTTGCTCTGGATCACTCACTGTGAAGGCACTGTGTATAGCGTCATCTTTAATCTGATGAGGAAGAACAGAATCTGAACAGAGATCACGCTCTCAGAGTGCGACTGCAGCCGATCGACCGACTACTCTATATCACTAGGAGCGCAGCCGGAAGTATTTTTCTTCCCGACTCGCACTGTGGATCATAAAACCCATATGCGCTTGTAGTGCACATCCATTTTCTTCTTTCAGGAGGAAAAGCAGAATGCGGAACATCTTTTCGAGGAATTGGAGTCACGTGTCGAAGCAGCTGGGTTCACAGACACCCACCCCCATCCGTATTCCAGTTTAAACGAGACCGCGATTGTTCCAGGCCTTCTGCCCAATTTCGGTCCCACTGGATGGTCACCACCTCCGTCTCCGCTGAGCGCTCGTTCGAGGAACAACAATGCACCGTTCCCGGCCACGTCGTATGCTCGGCTAGGCAATGCGAATTCTCTGAGTGGACGTCCGGTCGATATGTGTAAAACCCCGCAACCAATGCACCAGCATCCGTACGGAACTCTCGGGAATCATGTTGTGCAACCTCATCAACGGTCTGTCTCGGCAGCTGGTCGACCCTTCAACGAGGTTAGACTGTTATCATGCTTCTAATTCCCTACTCTGATTTTCGTTTGTTGCCCTGAGTCGTTGGTTGATTGTGATCTCTGCTCGAGCGCGGTGACAATGGAATTGCACCGAAGCACAATGTGACACTCATCGCTGTTGTAGTAAGAAACGTTTTCTTTTTGTTTTCGACTATGCGAGCAACGTAATCGCCTTCTGCGATTCAGGCTACTTTCACAGCTTGGGTATCAAAGGCAACCATTCGTGCGGTCTTATCGTATGAATGTGGAATCCGAACGATGATAAAAGACCCATTCATTCGGCTGCAGGCTATCGACAATCGCTTTTTTCGCACGATTGCTGCTTGCAACCACACATTTTAGAATATTTGGCAACGTGTCGAGAGTGATAAAGCATCGTTTTCCAAACGTAGTTGTGTTTGCTAATCCAAACTGGGAATGGCTTCTTTGTAAGGGTGGCCGGATTCGGACTTGGGGCAAGCAGATGAAGAACGGGAGCGAGTCGTTTCTTTGGTCGGCGTCCGAGTGATCAGTATTCACCCTGTCTACCCATTCTCTTTTATGTGTTGCTTGAATCGTGTTCAGTGACGGTCTTGAAATGTTTGATTGATCTTGAGTGTTGTCCTGTGAGTTGACGGGGAAAGCCGATGAAGTTGTCGTGCTGATGTCTCATGACTCGTTTGTAACACTTGCTCGAATGCACCCTGGATTCGAGATGCAGGCACCTCATCCCAATGTGTATGCTCCGTATCTTTTCCGGTCCCTATTTATTTAGGATTTGATCTTGCCATGGCTGTGTGACATTTTCACACTCGGTACCTGCTACCGACTGACATCTACGAGGTCTTGCTGAATTCCGATCCGCACCAGATCAGATGACGCCTGTTTCTCTGTCTCTTATTAAGCTGGTGCCAAAAGACTCCTTCCCGTTTCGCTTCCTAATCCTAATGTCGTAATATCACACAGGATGTATTTGTTTCAACCCGGTGTTTGGTTGGGTGGAAAATATCCTCAGTTTCTCGATTTTGCCGCTAACGATTCGTACCATGTTGTGTTGGAGATCACCACTTTGTGAAATGTGATCCGTACGCCTTTATCAACCTTGAGGGCAATTCTAGTTGTTGAACTCTACCCCATTCGCTCGTTTTCTATCGCGCTTCATGTTATTTTTCACGGAGCAGTTAAAATGCACATTAAGTGCAAAGAACTTGAGTATTTACACACATCATGACTTCTCTTTGTGATTAAACGGGAAGCATAGTCCAGTCGACTGGCTTGGATTACGATATCGTTGCATCATGCATTGCGAAGATCAGTTGGACTCCGGATTGAACAACAGCATCGGACATATGCAATTTTTACCACAAACCACCTTGTCCCAGCGTTGTGTGCACGTTTTTCAAGGGGGGGGGTACAAAGCGTTTCACATCGTCATCGTTGAACTTAGGCATGATACTACCCGGTTGCCTACACCGAAGTAGGGGAGATTTCGTTTAGGGGGTCCCACCCCGAGCCTTTACCCACAAGGCAGTGGAGCGAGAGAGGTTCGCACCTATCGGTGGCCGGTGACCGACGAAGCGGTTCATACGCCCTTTTCTGGGAATTTCCAGTTCGGAGCCCGATAACCCCGTTGATAGGTTGGTGACTTCAGTTTTTGCCTGTGCACCATACAATGTCCTTGGATAGGACAAGGGGCAGTGACTTTTGGAGCGGCGGTCACATCCGCCGCGTCGTGTGTCATCATTGGATTTTTATAGGGAGAACGCTTGCCAGGCGAAAACCCACCACACCCTCAGACACCACCGCCGAACCTTTCGCTGAGCTCGGAGAACCGAGCCCACCCAGCTGGCACCACGTGGAGGTATTTCGGCAAGCCAGCGGAACTTGGCACACATCAAGTAAACATTCTGTTCATCAGCTGTTTATCGAAATTAGCCTTAAAATGATAACCATCAAATAACTCGAAATTAGAAATGCTTCCTAATCGATACAATCCGCTAGCGCAATGCGCAAAATTGTTTTCTCGGCCTCATTCGGTCAATGTCGACCATGGGTGTACGTCACAATCGCATGATTTTTTCCTGTTCTATAGCTTTTCGAATGAGTAAACAGTCCAATTTGGGAGTGACAATCTCTCTCGCAGCGATAGGCACTGCTCCGTCGATCGGCGTCAGTTGCACGCCGGCGGCGCGATCTGCGTTCAGCAGCCAAGAGCTGTATCTCCTTCTTCCCCAGCTTACAGACGACGCGTTACACCATGCCTCCAATGAGAGCGGTCAAGAGCAAGCTCTTCCCAGCTCTCGGGGTCAATTTCAAGAGCTGTCATATCTCTTTTGCAAACGAATTTGTACCGCAAGAGCGATCTGCACAATGATCGAGTTACTGATTTCAACTCACCAAAGGGTAGATCTTTAGGAATCCGACCATTTTTCATTTTGTAGACAGTGGCGCTGTCGCACTAGGGCGAACATGATCTGTTGTCCAGCTTTTGAATGCACTTCAGCATTTAGTCACTTTGTGTAAAATTGTATTTAAAGGTAATGGAATTACAACACTTGGACCACTGTTTATCCTTGACAAATGAAATCCCCAATCCCATTCCTGTTAAACCGTTATTTGACCGTAACACGTTCTGCTGCTTATGCCGTTCTGTCTCTCAATCGGCGTGCATACTCTAGCGACAATCTTTCGTATGACGATATCTTTACCATGAGCTTAATGTTCCGTGTCAAGTGACTCATTTTTCCCCTATGCGGCACCCTTGAACCCCTGATCAATAGTATTCTCCTAGGTTCGATTGAAAGTAACGGGCCCACATTTTTATTTCTAACGCAGTTTAACTCGTTCCCATGTCATTTTCGTTGTCCTCTTTGTTGTTCTTCACTAAATGTTGTTCCCGTTCTGTCCGCTGTTATATCTCGTTGTCCTTGTGTTCCCCCGTTTTGCTTTTATCTCGATTACTCACCCGACCGCGTCAGACCTTTGATGCGTCCAGTAACTCGGCCTCCACGCCACATCTTCACCCCACCTCCACTACCATGGTCGATTCGAACAACCTGTCCGCCAACACCGCCATCAGCACGAATGATTCGTCGTCACGCAACTTGACTCTGGCCGACGCGATTGCCAGCATCGGAATGTTGGAGCAAATGCAGCAAGAGCGCCTCGTGCAACGGCGGTACCACGCACGATATCAAGTGCGACAACCCCGTTCGTTTGGCCTTGCGTTTGACGAGGAGGACCCGTATGAATTTGGTCCAGACGATTTGCTCTCCTCGCTCACCGAGGGGCCTGTAGATTTCACGGATGCACGAATGCACCAGAACGCGTTAGCTTATGGTCCCCAACTGTTGGACAATCCACAGTTCCCACAGGATGTAGAATATCAGGTTTGTATGTTTTTTTCGAATGAGAATGATTGCTCTGTATTCACTTCGATGGAAACTTGCCAGTCATGAAATCCGGTATTCTGTGTACTTGTCCGATAAAATGACAACGAAACCATAAGTCTGGATCCTGGCAAGGTCACGCACAATCACGGCCTGTCCGTGGGTTAAGATTCTGTCAGGTTGCCCGGGAAAATGGTAGTTAGTATGCATGAGATCGCAAGCCTGATACAGGCAAAGTACCGCATTGCCCGTGGGCTAAAATACTGCCAGGTTGTCCAGACCGAGACAGATGTCAGTTAGAGTGCATCTTCTTTCTGCATGCAGTTCAGAACCGTTCACAGCTCAATTTAACACGGTGTTTTTTCAGAACTTACGTTGACTTGACAATGCGCTGTTGCTCATGTTCATATGTCGATCGATAAGGGCCAGCCTACGCAAAGTGTACCCACGCGATCGCTGGCTTAATTCACCTGCATCTTTGTGCATGATTCTGTTTAGCATCCATGCACGGCGTCGATATGCTAAGATTAATTAGTCATCAAGATTTATAAAACGGGCGTACAGCGAATTTCAATACTTCTCTCCTATCGAACAATCTTTTCTGTGTAGCTATCATCGAGTAAGGCTAGCCCTGTGCTTTCAGTTAACAGCGCTAACTGTTCTCGTCCCGAGATGTGGCTCAACTCCATTTATTGTCGAGAACTTCTTTTCTCCGTTGAGTTTGTTTCAGGTTTCAACCAAAAACCGTCTTTAATCCTCAACGGATTGCTGAGGCCCGAAGACCGGCGCTTATCTTCGGTATCTTTAATCATCATCAACAGTATTACACCGGTAGCAAGTACCAAGTGAAATTCTAAACAGATGGGTATGAGTGGCACCTAAAAAGTTATAGTACCTGTTAAAAGTTAAGCACAAACAAACTGGGATGACGTGTCTACACCTCGAATCAATCATGCATGTGTTGAACGAGTAGAGCGACAGCATGACAGCTTCCTTGCGACTTCCATTGTCACGCTTTTGTCACCACTTTACTTGACAACCTGCAAGATTAATGAAACACTCCGAGAAGATGTCTACAACAAGACCGCCACTGAACACGATTTTGAGCCATATCACTTAGAGCAACGAGTCACTGATCTCTTGGACCTCTACCTGGGAATCGTGTTGCCCTAACCACTGCTAGTTGAACGGTCAAAGCCTTCATCTCTTTAAGCCAAGCCATACGATGCCATTTTTATGTTCAATACGAAGGTGACATAGCTGATATGATTTCACCCACTGCTAGACTGTCGCAGTTATTTTCCAACTGTTGTTAGTGCCCCTTTACTCTTGGGGATGTGGGCCAAGCACGCTTCCCAGGTGGGATTTGAACCTGTCTCGCGTTCGATTTAGAGTCGAATGCCCTTTAAGTGCATGTCAGCTGTGTACTTTATCTCTCTCTGGCGTTCTTCGTATCTGTTACAAATTGGTTTCTGATTTGCCGTCGTGAATTTGTTGTCATATGTCGTCTTTCTCTCACAACCCATCATCATCATCTCAAGACTCAAGACTTTCCTTTTTCACCGATTCAGTTTGCTATTTGTTCCGTTCGTCACAATTTGGTCTAAACCGGGTCACGCTATCCCGACGACCATCGATTTACCCGTCTTGTTTTTCACCTATCCACTCTTCGTTAGGGTGCAGACTTTGTTTGTCAGTTCGCAACGACCTTGCTTGGTGATGTTCCCGTTTTGTTCATGTGTGAACTCAGTGGATCGGTGCGAGGGAATTCGCTGCACTGTGCTGTGTGCACGCAGTGTTCCCGATTCGACCGGTTTCCTCCCAAATCATGTGACTGTATCCCTGGTTGATGATACATTTGGATTTGTTTGGAGAAAATCGTTGCTGTGGTCAAATCGGCTTGTTGCTCTGATTTCCTATTTTCCCATTTTGTACATCCTGTGGTTTGTTCTAGAGAGAATTGTAGTAGGTGTCGGTGTGAAAGTCTACTCCGTTCAAGAAAGAAAAAACGCGGGATTTTACAAACAAATCGGCAACTTTGTCAAACGTACTACTCTATTGTTTTGTTCACATCCAGCGCTTGTATCAACTGTACGTTTCGTGTGCAACTCAAGTTTAATGCTCTGCGAAAAAACCTTTCTTGCCTTTCAATTCGTTCCATCATCAGCAGATTTGTAAGGTGGCTTTATCTTCCTCCAGTTAGACATCTTTGTTAAAATCAGATGTTCCTCTTCGAAGTAATAATCATGGACATACATTTCAAGGCAATCGTTTAGAGCAGTTTTTGAGTACCGTTTGATTTCCGACAGAGAAGCTTCGTCAGACCTAAGGTATTCGTCAGAACAGAGCACTCTAATCATCACCTCTAGTCGTATCACTAAACTGTCTATTGAACTCCTAGGGGTGTCTAGTCGTGTAATCAAAGTCAAGGTCAATCAGCTGATTTACTCAGCACAGCGTGAAATCTTTCAAGGTCGTTTGACACTGGTTCACACGTGCAAAGCAAAAAGTGTGGGAAATATGCATAAAATTTTTGCGGAATTCCAACATTAATTAATATTTATTCGTCGTAGCCCTTAGTACCATTTTGTTGAGATTTCAGTCCCGTCTTTCCTGATAACCACATGCATACAGTCGTTCAACTTAAAGCTATACCACAATACATCTAAATTGTCAAAGTTCACATGGTGGTCTGTGTCCAACACATGGTCATTTACTACCGATTCCTTCAATATACATCGTAGTAAGTTGCATGCATGTATGCAGATATACCCTTCACTTTCAATGTAGGACACAATACCTTTGCAGGTCGAACCTTGATTGAGAATGATTTTTTTCCAGATTTTATGTTTTTGACGATATGCCAAGAGCAGATACTGCTCTTTGTCACTGGACGTAGATCTTACCGTGATCGTGTACTGTCTATCGTAGTGAGCGCCGCAGGAGAGACTGTTCCCCTTAATCGGACTGCTTACTCGTTTTTGACACGCTATGGGCTATAATATCGTCAAGCGCTAGCGACACCAATCGAAGGAGACCAACATGTAAGACGACGGTAATAAGCAGCGTGTCGAACATGTTGGAGTTTCCCTTTTCCTTTCTTGTCCGGACAACTTGACAATATCTCGGCTGATGACTGTACGGCAATTTGCCTGTCTTCCGACTTGCATTCCCGCGTACACTTGTGAATTTAATTTTTGCTAACCACAACTGGGACATTATTCAGTTCAACTCCGTGCTGGGTTCATAATATTAGAACAAAAATGTCCTCCTTTCTCCCCATCGATTCCGCTCTTCCTGTTAATTAATTTATTCCACCTTTTCCCATTTTCTGACGCGCATTCCTGTTTGACATGCTTGTGCGCAAAAAACACTTTCGTCGATTACTTGTAAACCGCAAATCACGAGCCTAATCAAGTGTAACTCTCTCTCTCTGTCTGAGATGTTATCTAGATCGCAGTAATGTCAAGTCGTCTTTTTCCGACAATAAAACAGGTTTAGGTTTAGTTTGTCTCAACACCGGAAACACAATCACACACTTGGATGTCTTACATTTTATGGTGCACACGTTTTTACCTATTTATTCCGAGTTCCCGTTGATTCTCACTGTTGTAATCTTCAATCCAACCACCTTAGACCACGAGCGAGACCATTCACAGCAGTTTTCTGCCCCATTCCCATCCACCGCTTTCTCAGTCAACGCAGTATTCGTTCAACCAGTCCGTGGGCCCTGGACATCCACCGCAATATCAAATAGACCAAGGCACTTATTCCGCAGCTGGCGCTTTCGGGTGAGTACTTGTCTGGTGAATGCGTGATTGGTTGTCTATTCAGAGTTCTTGTTGTTCTATCATTCGCGTTTTCGGTGGATTTTATCAATATGACCTCTCTCTCCTCTGCCGGGGACACCATTATCTAGCACGAACAACCGTTGAACTATCCTGCGATAGCTTTATTACCATCATAGCTGATGCCTTGCATAATAACCTTGAAATCTATAACTTAATCTCTGAAGCACAGCATGGATTCAGGGAAAAACGATCTTCACTGGCAAACTTGCTGTTAGCAAAAGAAGCCTGGTCTGAGCTACTGGATGCTGGCAACTCCATGAACTTAATGTATATTGATTTCTCAAAAGCGTTCGATCGTGTCAATCAGGAACTGCTCTTGTCGAAACTCCTTACCTGCAGAGTAGATGGTAAGCTCTATGCATGGATTAAAGAATGGTTAATATTCCGTGAGATGTATGCGCTAGTGAAAAATGAGCTATTCGATTCGATTTAAGTTGCCAGTGGTGTCCCTCAAAGATCAGTCCTTGGACCACTCTTGTTTTTAATATATATAAACGACTTGCTTACTATAATACAGTCGTCAGTGCTTATTTTTACTGATGAAGCAAAGCTTTGGCGCAAGATAAACTCCAAAGCTGATATACAGAACCTGTAACGGGATATCTGCATGATTTATGACTGGTCCCTAGATAACGAAATGCCTCGAAATGCAGCTTATTACCGCTCAACAGCAAGCTGAACAAAGGATATTATATAGGTCGAATTGTTATTAAACAGGCCTCCTCCGAAAAAGATTTAGGTGTGATTATTTCGTCTCACTTAGAAAACTCGATGTAATGTTAACTCGCTTCCAGCAAAGCTGAAAGCAACTTGGGTCTCCTCAAAAGAGCCCTAGTTTAGTTTGACACCAATATTATCTGCACATTGATTTCAACCTACATTCGCCCTCAT
Organism: Atriophallophorus winterbourni; assembly: GCA_013407085.1. Taxonomy (NCBI): domain Eukaryota; kingdom Metazoa; phylum Platyhelminthes; class Trematoda; order Plagiorchiida; family Microphallidae; genus Atriophallophorus; species Atriophallophorus winterbourni. The sequence goes on along the minus strand of JACCGJ010016545.1, from coordinate 32,471 downwards.
ATCGAATATGCTATACCAGCATGGGATCCATAACGCAGATCATCATCATCATGAAGCACAAGTCTAGAGCCAGACAAAGTGCCAAGCAATATGAAGCAGGAAAAGCAGATAAACAAGCGCGTGAAAAATGGAAAGCAGGCAAGCGGAATATGCAAATACGCTGAAAGCAGCTTGTTTTTGTAGTTTCACTGCACGCGAGTTTGTGATTTTTGTTTTGTTTTGTTGTTTTTTCCATCAATTAATACCGGTTTAACAAATTATCACACAAAATAAAATACACTGGCGCCACTGACTTCTGTTTGCAGCCATATCTCGTAAGGTTTCCAGCCAAATATTAGATGGATCCTACGCAGGCAACGGGTGTCAAAAAAACACAAACAAACGGACTTCTTCTGCTCGGATAGACCAGGTTTCGCAGCCATAAAGGAGTGTAGCACGCACCACCGCGTTGTACACTCGGCCTTTAGTATGGAGTGAAACATCGTGTCGACGCCACAAATGGCGAAGGTTTGCAATCGCTACACCCGCTTTGCGAACACGATGTGAGATCCCGTCCTCGACACAACCGCCAACATGGATACAACTGCCAAGGAAAAAAGCTGTCGACTTATTCAAGAAGTGCGATGTCATCCGCATATTCTAGATCGGTAGCTCTCTCACCCGGTAGAAGTTCAATACCTGCGTCCACGAGACCAACTATAGCTTTCCTTAGGACATCGTCGATGGATGGAGGCCAGTATTTTAAGATCTACTGAAATGAGACTGATAGCCCGATGATTTTCACGGGAATCTTTTAGAAAATCGGAGCAATTAATGATTCTCTCCAAGGGATTGGAACGCGTTCCTCAGCGCTTCAAGTTCGCAAACTAGAGCGAAACCGCCTTCTTTGATCAATGACGATAACAAGGCATCAGCACCTGATGCCCGGTGGCGCCTAAGGCTCCGGAGTACATTGGAAACCTCTGATTTAGCGGTAAAGCTCGCCCTTGGACTTTCTAATTATTCATACGAAATGCGACTTAGAATATTAAAATTGCATTCAGCCCAATACAGACGTTAACGAGGAGCACTAATCTTCGTGTGGACAGTACTTAATCAAACAAATCATCTATGCAGCCATCTGTTACATCTTTCCCACAATACACATCTGTGTGGTCACCAATCTAAACTTTACAAATAATATAGCATGTTCAACTGCCACATGCGCAATGTGCAATTTTGGAACAGTTTACCTACTCACGTGGTATGATCTGAAACCATTGACACTTTTAAAAAATCACTAGGTGTCCATATGGACAAGTATGTGTTCACGTTTGACAATAATCTTTAGCAATATTTTTTGATATTTTTACCATCCGACCCGATGTACATTTTTGTGGGTCTTGTAAAGCATAGATTTTTTACCCGCATATCCTCTATGAACAATGCACTCTCATTGCTATGGTGGTTTTCCTGAAAACCCAAATGATCTCAGCCAGTCGACTGCATCTCAAACCATATACATTTGAAGAAAGAAGGATTCAAGGATTTATCGTTAAAAAAGTTAATACTTTACAACACCACAGGATTACGGTATGAATAAAAACATTAAAAATAAAATAGTATAAAAGCAATAGAGAATATCAAATGTAAGGCTCAAGAATGATGTTCGATTGCAAGTGCAAGTCCAATTTCGCTTTAAAAATCGCCAGGCAAGGAGAGTCCACCACATGTTGGGGTAGGGAATTCCAAAGAAATGGCGCCGACAATCAACACGGGAACTTGGAACGTTAAAGGATAAGGTATGTCCGCGTGTCACTTTCCCGTCACACAAATCAAGTAAGTGTTTTAGTGGATGTCCTTTAGTAGCAACAATTCTATAGATCAAAATAATGTCGCGTCGTATCCTCCTTTGGGTAAAGTCGCATAGACCCAGACGTCGCAATTTTTCGGTGTACGGAACATTGCGAAGACCCATCACTAACTTTGTTGCTCTATGATAGATTTTATGGAAGAGAGCAATGTCTTTTCGCAGCCAAGGAGCCCAGACCTCTACCGCATACTCCATCGTAAGGCGAAGGTAGACATTCATTATCCTTGGTAACGTTACCAGAGAGAATCTTCCAAATATTCTTCGAAGGATACCTAACAATCTATTGGCCCGTCGATATATGTTCTGACAGTGCGCTGTGCTCTTCAGGTTCCCGCTAATCCACACTCCAAGATCTTTTTCTAACGAACTACATGCTAGGTTTTTAGTTCCCAATCAATATGTCCAAAGGTTTATTCGGAAATGCATTTGAGCTGACTGTGTGACACTTTCTCAAGTTCTAATCTTGCAGATCCATTCGTACGCATCTGTACACGCCAATGCGACTGCAACTAACTTACTGCTGTTGATGCGTCTAGACCGCCAAAGTCTGGTGCTACCATAATATTCTCACGTTCCTTGATCTCAATATATAATGTGGGAAAGACCAAAAGGATTTAACTGCGTCCGGGATCACATTGCAGTCTCACCACTATTTTCCTTTTATATATATCTGGGCAACGTGTCAGTATCTCAGCTCCAGTGCAGTTTTCTTCCTCGTTGCAGTCCGTCGAAAGTGACATTTGATCACCGTATAATGCTTAGTCAGTCTGCTCCTAAGTCAATGAGGTATCGGGACAGTCATCTACGGTTTAGAGCACGCCTACTCCTCTGGGGATGTTGTTAGCTAGTTATCCGAATGCCCATCTGTCTTTCTATCTTTTTTACGAGAAAATCCTTTGATGTGACTAAGGATTCGCTTTTTCACTTTCGGGATTGTTATCTCTTCATCTGAGAACTTCCGTCTCTGAATGCCACAACATGGGATTTATCTTCCGTTCTAGCCGTGTGCTTTGTGCACCTACGGACATTTTGGCGTCTGATGCTTGCTATTCATACAACGTTGTACCGCTAAAAAGACAACTGATGTTAGCGTTTCTAACATACACATGCGCATATCTCCTGTTTGTTTTTGTTCCTTGTTGAACGTATGTTGGTGTCCGTGTTCACTCGCAGCAGCACCTCGGGCGCTAAAGCCCTCACCCCATTACCGACCAGTTCGGTAGCAAGCCACTCTTTCACGGAAGCGAAGCAACCTTCAAAAGTCTCGGTCGCGGCGGTTGCCAAATCGCTCGTTCTGCCGGGATTTCAGCAGCATCTGCCTGTTTCTCGTGACCCCATCGGTCACCAGATGACCACTACCAACTTTAGTTCCGCGGTTGAGGATGTGAGGAACAAAACCGAGGCTCGCGATTGTGGTGTCGCGTATCCCGCCGAGGTTCGTGTCACCGATTCGCCTTCGAATGCTCGTGATCAAGCCTCCAGGTAGATACTTGCTGCCCGTGTGTTATGGTTCTGTGGCTCGCTGATTCTCTTGCTGCCGATGCACGAGTGTCCAATTGTGTGTGTGGCTTTTTGCAAGTTGCATGTTTTGCTCTCTAACTTTCAGGATTTCAACCGGCTGTTATATTCATGTTTTGATTTTCTTTCTACGTTTTTCTCTCTCTTCGTTTTCTCATCCAAAGCCCACATTCCGGAATTTCGGTCGACTTACCCCCGGACGAAATGGGTTTCCCGGGTTCGGATTTACAAACAAGCTACCCACCGCAGCTTGGACCAAACGCTTTCCAATCGTACACCATTCAACCTCAAGTCCCACTCAGAATACCCATCACACAGATCTCATCCCACCACTCTCGACGTAACCTGGACGAACAACGATACCTCGCCCTGCAAGCGATCCATTCGCGAATGGGCAATACCAATCAAAATCCATATTATTATCCCAATTCAATAAGGCCAGGGTATATGAATTCTGCTTCTATGCGTGCGAGCTATCCCTCCGGTTATAGCCTCCTGCCTGGCACCAGTCAGCCTCATCTTGTTACCTCTCCGGCACCATCGCCGACACCGAGCAAAAAGAAGTCTCGCATGCTGTCTGGCACACTGGGACGTTTGTTCAAACGAAGTAACGGACAACCGCACTCTTCTGACAGCCCATCGACCCCCTACAATCCACGATCGACAACCTTTGTACCACATTCTGGTCGCACCGGCTTCGCCTCGCCTTCGTTCATGGGACACGCTGTTCAATTCCGCCATCCGACAAATTTCCCTCTAACAGCGGATCAAATGGCCATTCGATCACAATCATTCCGGGGGCAAAATTCGCCTCATCAACAAGCGTACATGATGTGGAGACAGCCGCAGAACAATACTAATCACGCGGTGCCTGGTCAGTCTTTTTTAGTGTTACATGTGTACAAATTACAGCCAGATAAGATTTCAAGGTCACGTGACGCGATCTAAATGTTTGGGAAATTCCCCAATGCGTTTTCGGTCCGATATTTTCCCGAATTTCAGCTGGCTTGCATATTTCATACGTACATGCATGCAACAATGAGAAATTAAAATCCTAGATGATAAAGGGCAGGACTT
>JACCGJ010016545.1:0-24490 GCA_013407085.1 Atriophallophorus winterbourni | reverse complement strand
TCTCTACAGCATACTCCGTCGTTGGACGGACATTTATCATAAGCCTGGAATGGGCTTTTGCATAGAGCTTGCCAACTCCCCCTTTGATTTTTTCTAAGTATAATTTTGTTATGATTGTGTGCTAGCCAAGCATCGATAGTTGTTTTGATCAATGTAACTCTGCTCATTGCCAACCTCATTAACTTTAGATTCCAGGGCAACTGCTTCCGGTGGCGCTGTCTCGCCGTTCACCTCAATCTCAGGCTCAGATCACTCGGCCGCCACACACTCCGATTCCCCTTGTTCCGGTCCGAGCAGCGAAGTGTCTCAGTTGAACTCATCCACGCCTACCCCGCAAGTTCCCGAGGAACGCAGACGTTGGAAAAAAGAGGAATTGTTGGAAAACGCAATGATGACACGTTTGCCATTCGCACAATGGAATGGACCCACCGTGGTGGCTTGGTTAGAGGTAAGATGGCGTTTGACCTTTGACCCAGAGGCAGATTTTTATTGCATCACTAACGCGCTGTTTTCGTGTACATTGTCACGTTGAACTGTCGGTGAGTTTTTGACTTCGTTTCGGATTACGGATGATCAAACTACGAGTTTCGTTCGGCAATGCTCGCGCATCTCGACTACTTGCCTGGTTTTATGTTAAAATGTTTGCTTGCTTCGTTCAAAATACTGTGCCTATTGAATTGATTAAGGACAGCATTACTCTGGTAACATGTACCGCTACCATTTCCTCTTTTTATATCTGTCTAGGCCTGGGCAACCTGGCAGTATACTCGCCCACGTGCAGTCTCTGATTGTGCGGCACTTTGCCTGGATCACGCTTGTGTTTTCATATTTACATCATCATTTTACCGGATGTTAAACTAAAACCCTGAAAGAATCCTGGGAAGGACGGAACTTGACACCTACAGAATTTATCGAAGAGTTGTTGCTGACCTCCTTCAATCGCTGTCGACCGTGGATGTACCTCAGCGAGTTTTTTCATGCTCCACAACTTTTCCAATGACTAAACAGTCTGCTTACCCTTGTTTGATGTCAAGTGGAGTGACAAGAAAAGTTTGTTATGACGCATTGAAGTGAAAACCGCAAGGATGCTGCCATGCTAATGTCGCTCTACTCGTTCACGAAACTTGTTTGAATGCATGCTCCATTCGAGGTGTAGGCACCTCTTCCCAGTTTGTTTGTGCTTACTCTTCTATAGAATCCGTAGCTATTTAAGTCCCACCCTTCCCCATCTTTTAGGATTTTACTTTTTCATGGTTGTGTGGCAATTAAGCATTCGGTACGTGCTACCGGTGTAATGTTCTTTATGATGATGATGATCTCTCCCGTAGCACTCACATCGATAAACAGTACTCGGACGAACGATGTCAATTGCACGCTGATGGTGTCATGTACGATTAGTAGGCAAGATCAGTATCTGCTCTTTCCCGGTTTGCAGACAACGCTTTACACAGTGCCTCTAAAGCGACCGATCAAGAGCAAGTTCTTCCCAGCTTGTAGGTAGAAGTGTAAGCTCAAAAAAACTGGTATGAAGTTCCTACACTTCGAATGGAACAGATGATGATGATGATGAAAGCACAAGCCTGATCCAGGCAAAGTGCTGCATGTGGGCTAAGATCCTGTCAGGTTGCCTAGGCCTAGACAGATATGAGAAAGAAAATGGTAGTGACACTCCAGCGCGTTTCAGCATGCAGCTCACTACCGTTTGCCAATCAATTTAGCTCGATGTTAGCCGCACAGCACAGAAATGCTGCACAATTGAATATCGGTGAATGGAACAGACACGCAATCAAGTTTCGTGAACGAGTAAGTAGAGCTGCGTTAGCACGACAGCTTCCTTCCGGTTTTTACTCCCATGTCTATTGGTCGCAATCACCTCGAAAGTATCTATGCAAATCTTGCCCAGTAGTATACGATTCCCCGATGTTTCAATTGTGAGGTTCGGTGTAGTTCTCGATTATTTTATTGACGTGGTAATAAACCACACACCCATGGGAGCTCTCGGGTACGATCGTATCATGCTTCAGCCACAATGCTTTGTTAATTGTTCTTATATCGGCTCTTAATTACCCAACTAAGTATAACTTTCGTAGATCACTGTTTCGGCTGCTTTGCCTTTCAGGGTTTCATTGAAAATACCTAACTGAATTTGCGACCGTTTCTCCTATCCCTCTCAACACATTACGATTGACACACCACATTTTCCTTCTAAGGCCTCGTTCCATAGTATTCACTGTTCTTTTGAACCCATCGGTAGCTTTTACTGTTATAATATGGTATGAAAGCACAAGCCTGATCCAGGCAAAGTGCCGCACAGTCAGAGACTGCACGTGGGCTAAGATACTGGCAGGTTGCCCAGGCCGAGACAGATATGAGGAAGAGAAAAGAACAGGAAATGGTAGTGAGACTCCAGCCTGTTTCAGCATGCAGCTCACTACCTCTGGCCAATCAATTTAGCACGATGTTAACTGCACAGTACGAAGTACTGCACGCTTTTACTGTTAGTCTAACCTGCGCTGACACGATATTATTTTACGAGCGTCTTGAGCGCTTAAAATGGAATGGTTCGTTGTACGAACCCCTGTTTATCAGTGACTTCAAAGCTATTCAAGGTGTTTCGTGGTCTAAAAACCATCAAGCTTAACAATAACCATAGGATGGGAAAACTAAAATGCACATGTATAAAACGAAGCTAAGCAATTAGATGAAACAGTGAAACTAATAATTAAATAAAAACTTGTCTAATTTCGTTTTAAACTCAAGTTAGTTGAGTTAGTAACGGTAGAAGATAAACTGTTCCAAGTAAAACACAGACGGACAGAGTAAGAATACCCTCTACAGTTTAGACGGGAATGGGGTACCACCGGCGTGTATTCATTGGTCTGATACTTCCGCGTATCCCTTCACTTTAAGAATACCTGTAAGGGATGGTTTGGGAATAGAAGTTATTTTTGTTAAGCAGGATTAGGTCTTCCATCATTCCGTGAGCTATCCTTTATTCGCAAGGCTTGTTCCGGATGCTAATAACCGGTTTTTGGAGCAGTGATACATTTGCTACATAAGTTCTACATCTTTCTTAAGCCACGGATACAATGTCTGGTCTCAGGTATGTATTCATGATGCGTGGGAAAATCTTGTAAATTTGTTTATAACTTCAATACTGTTTCAAGACTCCTAATCTTACTGTCTACACCTAAAGCCAGAAGTTAGAACCTGGTTTTGATTTGTAAGTGGAGGGATGTGAGCACAACAATACCTTACTTCCTGGCTTTTTATCATGAAGTTTAACCATCCAGCAGTCTCTTGGTAGTTTTTTCTCCAATTTATTTGCCTTGACCTCGGCAGCCTGGCAATATCTCAGCGCACATGATTCCATGCTGGCGGTATTACACAGTCGGGATAAAATCGTATGGTGGCGCATAGCCTTTCTAAAGGTTACCCGATTATCTGAAGGGTGGAGGCTCCATTTTTGCGGATCCCTGCCCGTTTTAAAGATACATATGTGACGTTTGAACGGCTATCATTCTACTCCTGTTATTTCGCCTTCTCATGCGCGTTCTCTATATTCAGTTTTGCCTTCTTGCGTCGATCTTCACCGCTCATCTTCTTGTTGTCCTTACCAACCGAAAAACGGTTTCGTTGCTCATCATTCTCCTATTCTCTGTCGTGTGCTGAACTGCCTGTGTCATCTGCGTATTTACAGTTATGGGTCGGCATGCCAGCCTGGTATGTCGCCGCTTGTCGTGCCAATGTCAAATCGGGCGCGATCATGGCATCTCTCTCCGAGCAGGAAATACAACGTGAAATTGGGATCAGTAATCCGCTGCATCGTTTGAAACTCCGGCTAGCCATACAAGAAATGGTCGCCTTGACATCTCCGATTCCCGTACCGAAACCAAGCACCAGGTATGATCGACTTATCGTGTTTTTTGAGTTTTGTGATAAAAATGTAGGATTTTAAATTATTTTTATGGAAAGAGGGAGGTTCGCTTACTCCTCAAGGCCTGGAGGGGTAATCCTCAATAAGTTCCGGGGTGAAGGGCTACCAGGAGTCACGGATCAAGTTTTAGACGATAATTAGGTCAGGTCACACATCTGTGTAGGCCTGGGCAACCTGACAGTATCTTAGCCCGTGTGCAGTCTCTCACTGTGCGGCACTTTGTCTGGATCAGGCTTGTGCTTTCATATCAGATCACACAAGGTATAATCCCATTCCAGTCCAAAATAATAATGTTTACTTTACTTTTGTGTGCCTGGCCTCAAAGGTGGATTAACCGGCTTTATTGATCTCTCGAATAACGCGCTTGGATGCTTGGATAGCATCTACAACCTTCTTCACAGTTGAGGGTCAGGACCTTCTATTTATTGCTTATTTTTACCGGCAAATCTCTTGTAGCCACAACAAAGTTCTCAGCTTGTTTGTGTCGGTTGTCACTTTGCTCTGATTTCTCATTCGATTCCACCGTGCAAACCGCTGGGATCGACCTTGACGAATCGTGTATTGTTCGATCGCATGATGTCTGCTCCTGTTCTCGGACGAGCTGTCTCGCAAACCGCGTTTAGTAGGTCATTCTTCCTCAACTCCGAATTTCTGTGGGTTGATGAGTGTTGCCGTGGACGTTTCCTGTTCTCGTGTTGTATGAAATCCCAAGTTGGATGCAAGCCAAGTGCCGACTGCATGTGTCAGATTGCTCAGACATGGGAAATGAGAATGTGAATGACAGTGAAACCTCAGCGTGCAGCTCACTATTCAGTTTACCACTGTATCAGCTGCACAGCACAGAAGTACTGCAAGGTTGCACATCCGTGTTGTGGTGGAAGTTTGAATTCCGCGTCTCCTCTGTCTTCACTAATGCCCTTCAGGGTGCTACTATAGACTTCAAGTGGTGAACTTTTCCCAAATTATTGGGTTAATCAATTCCGGATCCTTAGTTCTAACAACTACGAATGGGCGTTTACCGGAAGCACTGCGGTTCAGTTGACTTCCAACTATAATGAGCTACAACCGAGAATCCACTGCAATGTCTATTCCCAAGTTTCTGTTTATCGCAGCCATCTGGGGATATTCTCAGTTGCTTCTCCATTTGACCGGTTTGTCAGAAATGAATTTGGGATTTGCGAAAAGCTTACTTTTTCCACCAGTCAATGATGGAGTACATTTGAAATTCCCTCATTTTCGTGAAGCGTGGACGTCTAAGGATTACCTCAACTTTTCTTCGATTCGCGTCGACCAATGAGCACTTGTTGCCCAAGCGGCGTGCTCTGCCCTTGGCGGCAAATCAGCTGATTCAATCGCTCGCCACTTGACCACGTGATCGCGATCAATAATTGTCAGCCTTGCGGTTTGACAGACGCTGTCCAAGCAATCGATTCGTTTTATGACATCCGTATGCTGGGGGGTGAAGGAGAATTTTTATGTACCTTTTTTCCTATCTTTTGTGAAACGGTTGCAGATGAAAAAAGTGGGATTTAGATAAACTTGGGACGATAGAGTTCACATTAAATTTTGTTCATTGGCGACCAAGCAGAGCAGAATCAATATAGAATAAAAATAGGTGGTAGGAATGGGGAGGCGAAAATTACGTGTCATAACGTCCCCAGGCACAACACGAGTTCATGAAAAGCAGAAGGACCGACCGCAACAATCGCGAACACTTCAGGTTTCCAACGATTCGCATGTAGTAAACAGGTCGAGTAATTGCGGAAACACTAGCGATTGGGCAATGTCAACCGCTATTAAACGATACGAAATTCGTCGCAGTCGGTCTAACGAGAGAGCTGGGAGTAAACCAGCTAACACGAAATCGATTGACACTTTTGAAAACTTGTAGCTCAGGTACCGGATTGTAGTTCATCGTTGTTCTCCGAGCTGGTATGGTTGATTGCGGATGTTTCGTCATCAAACTAGATGACATCATCATCGAAACTTCTTTCCAGGTAACTGAGAGGTGGGCATCATTCGAATGTATCTGCCGCGTTGCGATCTCATCATATTATGATTGGCTAGAATCCTTGCATGTCCACGTTGTTGGCATGTTCTCATTGGTTCGTAGATCCCATCCACTTGAATGTGTTCATTGATTGATTGTGGTGTTGAATACCACACTTCGAGGAACTCTCGAACATGACGGGTTCTGCCTTTGGCGATGATTTCTGTTCTTTCCCAATTGAATTCGTGACCTTCTCGATCCATGTGTGCCGATATTACTGATTTTTGGTCGTGTCGTCGTGTAGCCAGTTTGTGTTCATGTATCCTTGTTTCCAGTCTTCTTCCAGTCTGTCCGATATAATATTTTTCATAATCGGAACACGGGATTCTGTACACGACATTGTTACTTTCCTCATTAGCCATCATGTCCGTGATCTTGACCAGTTTGCTTCTCAGTGTTGAAGCTGGCTTGTGTGCTACACTAATTCCGAGTGGGCGTAGTATTCTTGCGGTAATCTGCGAGATATGTTGTATATAGGGGAGTGTTCACCTTGCCGATTGGCACTTGGACAGTGTTCTGTAAATGAGCCTTACCTATTAAAGATATATATGTGTGTTCTATTCTTCTTAGAAAACGGATTTGGCATTCTTTTGTGTATTGTAGGATTCGTGGGTAAACGTTGATAGGGCTGTTTTCAGAGGGGAATTGGTACGCAATTGTTAGGCGTAACATTAAGGCGATGTGGGGTCATGTGCTAAACGTTGCATTGATTATCGATTGAGCTAGAACAATTATCACGTACCTGAGTATATTGTGAACTCCCCAAATAATAACCTATTTAAGATAAATCGTGTTGCTTTCTTGGCCCTTAACCTATGGATCAAACAAAGCCTCTACATCCTGACCCAATTGATCTACATAAGTCCCTCCGCTTTACAACCATAAACAAATTCTCCCCTTTGGATTTTTACTTGATTCTTAAACTGTTCAGTAAACAACCCCGGTCCTGTTTTTGCTTTTTACGATGTTCGTATTTTCCATATTATTTTGTGGTTTCTGTAAAGCTATATGGTTTTTAGACCGCATTGTGCCAATACAACCACAGATAACCAACCAGCCTGTTGGCTTAAGCTGCCTGTGAAAGCTACATTCATTTTTATACAGATTCTGTTCATGCTTCTACTTCTCCCGTGTTAAATATCCATGTTCGGGCCAGCTCGCTTATCGCGTATAGTGTATATGAAATCACAAGCCTTGATTTCGGATCATGGCCTCCGCGTTAGACTTCATGTACACCGAGGATTATCATCCGGTTCAGGCTTATATACAAGAATAATGGCAGTGAAACCATAATGTATTCTCGCATGTAACGCGTTACCGATGCCAATCAATTTTCTGCTGCATCACCTATTTAGTTGTTATAAAAAATATTCGAACTATCCTCCTCCTCATCATCATAGACAGCATTACACCGGTAGCACGTACCGAATGCTTAACTGCCACAAAACCATGAAAAAATAAAATCCTAAAAGATGAGGAAGGGTGGGACTTAAATAGCTACGAATTCTATTGAAGAGTAAGCACAAACAAACTGAGATGAGATGCCTACACCTCGAATGGAACATGCATTCAAACAAGTTTCGTGAACGAGTAGAGCGACATCAGCATGACAGCTTTCTTGCGGCTTTCACTGTCGCGCATCATAACAAGCTTGAAAACAGACGAAATTAATCAAACAATCCAAGAAGATGTCTACAATACGGCCGCCAGTGAACGTGATTCTGAGACATATCCTTAAGGGTAAGGAGCCACTTCGGATTTTTATCTCTTGTACCCAAACCTGGGATACGGACCATACCAACTGCAGCTAGTTGAACAGTCGAAGCCTTCATCTACTTGAGCCAAGTCAGTGTCTGGCTACCCTTACAACGACGTCGTTCCGAATTAAAAGTGGCGTTAGAAAAACGATGATTTCCCATTCGCAATACGTGGCCATAGATCAATAAATCAAGCTTTGTCCCCCGGTATTTTTCATCACCACATCAGATTGATTCGTTTCCTTCGCTTTTTGCGTGCCTTGTTTACTACCCCGTATGTTTCCTTTTCTGCGCCCCACACACACACACGTGTGCACCCATAATTGAATCCCCCATCGATTTTGTTTTTGCCCACAACCCCAGTCGTCTAGCCAACGGGGATATGAATCACGAATGGATTGGGAACGTGTGGCTTCCCAATCTGGGTCTGGCCCAGTACCGACCGGCATTCATGGAGTGTTTGGTAGACGCACGCATGCTAGATCACTTGACCAAACGTGACTTGCGGGTGCATTTGAAGATGGTGGACAGTTTGCATCGTACCAGTCTGTTGTACGGGATTGTTTGTTTGAAGCGTCTCAACTACGATCGATTGGAATTGGAGAACAGACAACGGGAAGCTGCTCAAACGGACAGTATCGGTGAGTTAGTTAGTTAGACCTGAAGAGGGTGTGGTTTTTTGTTTATTTACACTCGTTTCATTGGAATAATTCCCCCTTGTTGTCGTAATTTTAAGGGCTGACTAAATGTACATTACTGGACGCAAAAAACCGAGAAATAGCTCGATTTACACAAGCTCTGTTCATGTGGCTACTAGTTGTTTTGCTGTGTCATTGATAACTCACAAGGTTTTATGGTGTAAAAAGCAATCAGCTTTACAATAGCCAGAGGATGATGAGGTAAATGGAATAAATATCGGTATCGTCGAAGCGAATACAATGGGGATAGGCACATCCTGCATGGTTCGTCAAGTATTCATCGAGCGAAAACCTCCACTGATTCCGAGCGGATGATTTTTCGGGCAAAGTGTTCCACGTGTTACAAACTCTGACCGAGAAAAAATTTCGACGAATATCCAATCGAAATTGTGGAATGCCTTTAAATGCTTGCGTGTTCGAGTAAGGTCCTTGGGTTTTAGTAAACGTTTGAGAAGATGATTTTCGGTGTGCACCAATTTGGGTAAAACTTATTTAAATTTAGTTTTGACATTTGCGCTTGGAAAGGCTAATTTTTGTAACTTGGTTGCACGATGTTAAACCCTGTCAAGTAGTTCAATATCCTTCCTCAACCATGGCGACCAGGCTTGGATTGAATATTCCCTAAAGGAACGTACATATGTATTATTCAACCCGGGTTAGGTTTCCAGCGTGGAACCCTTTAATATTCTTTTTATTAGACCCAAGATACTACAAGCTTTATTATACACCGTTCGGTAATGATATCCTGGCTTGAGGTTGCACGACATCTAGATCTTTTTCTGCCGAAGTCCAGACGTGTGCCAAGCTTGCTTGCAGAGATTTGCCATTGTTTGAAATCATAGGCACAATCCAGGCAGTGTCATTGACTGCAAGTGACTTTCAGGTTCCCCAAACCCAGACATATAGCCGTAAATGGAACGTTCCTGAAATCAGCTGACAATTCACCTGATCTCCTGCCGTCCGGTGCGAATCGAAGACGATTGACGATAGTCGAGGAATAATCCGTCAATTGAAATGTGACTTCGCGTCGGGTGTAATCGAAGTCTCTTAGACTGAGATAATCACTATTTTGGCTAATACTTGATGACCGTTATAGTAGCTTCTTCGAAACGTTACCTTACGGCGTCGATCCAAGATGGTGGATCAAGGGCTGCAAACTATCGGAGATGTAGGAACTCCCCTTCACCCGATCCAGTTATAATTGTGCTCAGATTCCACCAACGAACACTAACAGAGTGATTAACAAGTGCCGTGTTATAATCAGTAAACTCCATGCAAACATTTTGATGCTCCTTGACTGATTACAACTATCCACCATGTGTTGAACATGTTTTAATTTCAACGGCTCTCATCACATGAACCGTCCCTAAGGTTCCACGAAAACTCCACATTTCTTTGCTACAAATTGTGAGGATGTTGTCGCATTGTGGTCTATAGCCGTTGTTAGAAAGGTGTGATGTGCCCTTGTGTTCTGTGATTGATGCTCATCGAGCTTCTGTTTCAATTTGTGAATGTTTCGTTATCAGGCTAGATGATATCGTCACCACAAACCTCTTCGAAATGCTCATTGTTGTTGGGCAAAATACTTTTATTTATCGAGCTCAGGGCTTGTAGATTCCTGATTGGCTGATTTCTAATTTACAATTTGTTTGGCACGTTTTCTTATTGGCGCGTTAGTTTCATGCAATCGGATTGGTTGATTGTTCAATTGTGCTATCCTACGTAGGTGGTTTCCCATTGGTCCATATATATCATCCAATCAAACTTTCGCACATTTACAAGCCCTCAGATCAGGAATAAAAGCATTGGGCCACACGACTGGGCATTTCGCAAGAGATTTATGTAAACAATGTCAGCCGATTTTATGACAAGGCATTCGAAAATTGGAATGCAAGCTTACTGAATACCAATCACTGGTTACGAGTATTTACCTCAATTTCAACAACTTCAATTATTGTGTTGATCTCTGTAATCCGAAGCAAACATTGATAGTTGCGAAATGGATTGCCCGAGCAATGAATCAAACTAGCGGTTGAATTATCGTCTAAAGATAGATCGACGGCTTAGCGTTCAGCTCCCGATGGCACTTTAACCACCAACGAGCGTTTTTCACTAAACCTGTCGGTTGTTCGAACTCCTATCCTGACAGTATCTTCGCCCATGTGCAGTCCGTGACTGTGCGGCACTTTGCCTGAATGAATGAAAGCATAATCCTGATCCAGGCAAAGTGCCGCACGGTCATAGACTGAGCGTGGGCTAAGATACTGTCAGGTTGCCCAAGGTCTTCTCCTGTAATCGTTATATCATTGTCGGATGTTACTTCACATGGTTTTGCGTAGGAACTATATTCCTGAGATCATTTCAGATCCAACTTTAGCCTCCACGAACAAATAAGCTCTTGATGGATTGGTTTTTGTGCATTGCCGCCTCAGGTCACGGTAACTCTCACGGGTTTCACAAAATCGATAGTTTTTAGCATAAATTACAAAATATTGTCATGGAGCCGCGGATAGAAATCACATGATTCCCTTGACTAAATGCATCCACGGCTTGATCATTTAGTTGAAACTGTCAACGGGCCTTCTTGTGCCGTTGGAATTCAATCAACTAACGAATCATTATCGATCGACGGTTAACAACACAAGCTCACATACGAATTTCGATCGATCGAGCACTCTCTAATTCGGAGTTGGTGTATTGTCCATCAATCATGCCATCCTTGAAGAACAACTGAAGTCGTTTTTGAAACAATTTGTGGATCAGCGCGTACCGTGAGAATTGGTTAGGGGCAGGAATGCTAACGATAGAAGAATTGTTTCAACTCAATACCCCAGTTTGATACACAAAGACATCAGGTATTGAGTAAATGCCTGTAAGTATATTGATTTTAGAGGCCATAATAGTCGTGAGCCCAGCAGTCTCGATACCACTGGTATTCATAGGCCTAATGCCGCTCGGAGAAATTCCTCAATGCGTTGCTCTGACGTGTTACCAAAATTAGCAGGCACTTATGATTTAAGGGTCAAGGTTAGCGTGTTTTTAAGGCGTCCTGATTGCGTAATTTATTTGTGAGCATTCAAGTTCAGGAGGACGATAGTACCATCTACTCCTTATTGGCGTAATGTATCAAGTTGATCCATGTTTACGCCCATCGTTAAATGGCGCTTTACCTTGGGTGAAGATATTCAGGACGATCAATCTGGTCCCCGTAGCGCTGCTTACACAGTCTCAATTCACGTTGACGTAGTCTGGAACAGTTTCCACCTCACATTCGAGTGCGCCGAATGAGTACTGTCACCCGTGGATCATGAACTGTTGTTGCGAATTCCGAACCCAGGTCACATATGCTTTAATAATTAAAAGTTAATGTAGGCTCTGACGTCAAGCATGTGAGCTGAACTAGTGTCGGTTTCTTAAGGCGTATGAATTAGCGGAAGTCTTAAGAATAGCATGCAATGCGAAACAGTGTACAACCGAGATATCCACATGCTAGGTATGCTTCGGCGTATTTTCGGACATTTTCCCCGTGAAACATTCCCCGCGCTCATAAATACGTATATTAACCAAGTGATGGATTATTCAGTGCAAGCTTAGGCACTATGGCTACAAAAGGACATCCAGCTGCTCGAGAGGATTTATCACAGAGCAACTAAAATGGTTGGCTGTCTCCACAACCTACCATCTTAATTTGGATACACTGCCTCGCAGACTGTAACTGAGCTGCATGTGGGAACACGCTGGACTGTGTAGCCCTTTGTCTGGATCAGTCTTGTGATTTCATACAATACGTAACTGCAGCGGGATTCAAATCTGAGCAGTCCGTAGTTTAGCACAGAGCTAGCTCCAAAAATATTCGAAGTCGACGTTGTGGCACAACTGGAAGCTGTTTGATTGTGCAACCGTTTGCCACTTTGCATTCGTCCACCCCATTTCGTGCGATATTCTTAACCCATGATGTCGTTCCAACCGTTTCAGACTTGCTTGTATGGTCCTGTGAACGTGTGCAAGCATGGCTCGACCAAGTCGGTTTGAAGGAGTACGCCGCAAACCTCAACGGGTCCGGCATCCACGGTGGGGTCATAGGTCTACATCCCGATCTAGACGCGCAACAAATGGCCCTGATTCTCCAAATCCCCGTCTCCGCTTCCGCCGCACGGGCCACGCTGACACGGGAATTCGAGGCGCTCGTGCAACGATTCCGCGCCAGCATCCCGATCGCAGCGGCCACGCTTGGACCGCGTACGCCAGACAGTATGGAAGCTGCGGCCGCTCGAGCGCGTGCGCATTTCGAAGGAACCGATATCGTGTGCCCCGATGACGGGGGATCCAGTGAAACGGCTGTAAGTCTGATGGTTTTTGTGCAATCGGTGACGGGTATCTATACTGCACGGATGTGCAATCGTGCAGTGCGGCTAACACCGTGCTAAATTGATTGGCCAGAGGTAGTGAGCTGCATGCCGAAACAGGCTGTCTTACTACCATTTCCTGTTTTTTTCTATCTTATATCTGTCTAGGCCTGGGTAACCTGACAGTATCTTAGCCCACGTGCAGTCTCTGACTGTGCGGCACTTTGCCTGGATCAGGCTTGTGCTTTCATTCAATATATCATCCTAGTGCCCAAATTGTGGGATTTAACAACACCGTTGGGACATGTTACGCTGATCTACACATACGTGTGGACTTGTATTTCTCCTGTCTGCATGTTATAAAGATGTTGAGCACACTACTAGTAATATCGATGGTATTTCTGTACTGTGCTACCTGAAAATTAGGACCTTACGGCTCTAGCTCAAAAATCCAAAATCTTTTCAAAGTGTTTGCAGTTCTCGTTTCTGTCGTGTGTCAAATCATTCAATTCCCCTTTACAAGTCATCGAACTTCTCCGGGTGTTCGGAATCACTGTGTTAGCGTAATGAACGACGTTGGCCACAAAGGCAAACTGTAATGACTGGCTCAGACCTAGCGATACTTCAACACCGAGTCATACGAGGTTAATAAGTCTTAGGTGTTTGCCATGTTTATGTATGACGCCCGTGCTCAGATGTGTTTACACAATGACAAATAGACCACCGCCGCTTCAGTCTCACAGTGGTCATGGATTTCTCGTGCTCATATCCAGGCATGAGCAACCTGATACGGAGATCAGATCAGTTGATATTGCTGGCTCCTTAACAACTGATCGGTCCAATGACACTACTTTTTAAATGTGCCAGTCTGGAGAAACGTTCATGAATGCTTAATCTCGATCGGTCAAACAGTGAACGGTAGCGTGGGATTACAATGATGATGGTTGAGGGTTCGAGTCCCACCGGAGGCAGTGGATATGCACTGCTGATGAGCTCAAATAAGATGGAAACTCGAGTCCATTGCTTCCATTGCCGTGATCCAATTTGTGAATAGTCCAAAGCGCTTGATACTGAGTCACAAACACGAAGAACCAACTCTTCACAACAAGCTAAAACCTGATAGTATCTCCCCCTGAAGGTGACACTTGATCATTCGTACGTATCCACCATGATGCAAGCGCGTCAGCTCGTGGGCATCATGACTGCGTGGTATACAAACATCGATGTCTACTTGAATGGCAGACGTATTCACTCATGTGTGAACCAAACCTGTCTATCGATCGACCGCTACCTGTAAACCTTCCTGGGATTCATGGTTGAAAGTGCAAACACTTTACTACATCACCGGATTACGGTATGAATAAAAATGTGGAAAATAATAGTAAATAACGGTTGTTGTTGCTCGTCTTGTTCGGTCGATATCGACGAAAGATGTGCATCACAAGCTCTCCATAGCATTTCGATGTCAGTTGGACGTGGACGCCGTGATCTACAATTATCAGCCAAGAGCAGTATATGTTGTTCCCTAATTTGCAGACGACACTTTACACAGTCCCTCCAAAGTGAGCGATCAAGAGCATGCTCTGCTCAACACGTAGGGTCAATGTCAAGAGCTTTCATTTGTGTTAGATTAGGTTGACACAACCAATCGCGGCATGAAAGCTCTTGGCATTGACCCCGCTCACATTGGAGGCATTGTGTAAAGCGTCGTCTGCAAGCTGGGGAGGAGCAGATACAGCTCTTGGCTTCGGAACGCAGATCACGCCGCCGGCGTGCAACGGATGCAATCCAACCGAGTTCTACTTATCGTTGCCAGCGCTGCGGGAGAAATTGTTCCTCCCGAATCGGACTGTTTAGTCATTCGAAAAGCTGTAGAACATGAAAATTCATGCGATTGTGATGTACATCCATGGTCGACATCGACCGAAGGATGCCAACAACAACAACGATCTAGGCAAAGTGCTGCACAGCCATACAATGCCTGTGGGCTAGGATACTGTCAGGTTACTTAGGTCTAATAAGATAATCGCAGCACATACTATTCACATATGGTGCAACGAAGCACACATGCTTGGTCAGACACCGTGTCGTTCCCAAGTGGAACCGTTTTTGATTGCGAAAATCGATTTTTAAACTTTTGCGGTCCTTTCAGAAATAGCACAACTTTCATCATAAATGTCAATGATTTTAACCATTTAAGTCGATATATCGGAATTGGTTTTTTTCATAATAAAAAATAGCATGGTAATAGGTTGGGCGATTGTATCGCGAGACAGGAGACATTCCATCGGTTTCGGTATTCGTGTGGCACCTAAAGTGCATGAACGGTTTCGGATGGAAAATTATCGATTGGGGATAAACCTGACATCGGTGGGTTGATTGGTTCTTACGACAAAGCTTCAACTCACAGTTGACATTTCTTTTAATCAGTAGAATTCAGGGCATTGTTTGTTTATTTGAAGTGAAAAACTGAGCGCTCACACAGGGTTTGCACCGATCACGGGGACACTTGCAGATGATAAATACAGTATCACCTCGCAAACAAATGCATCATATGATCCAGAAAGAAAGAAAAACCATAACATCGTATGATGACGAGAAACAGCCAGAAACGGGTTATGTAAGTTCGGGGTGTGCGTCTTCAACGCTTGACTAAGAATCACTGTGATTCTGTAGTTGGGCACCCTATTCAACACAGGCTTCAAAATATAACTTTGTTCACCACTTATCCACTTTTTTCAAGGACCAGTGATACAGAGCATCCAAGTCCTGTTGTAGCATCAAACAATCTTCAGTAGATCGGAAATATGGAAGCAAATTCGATTTACTGAAGATTGTTTGATGCTACAACAGGAACTGGATGCTCTGTATCACTGGTCTCTAGTAAATCAAATGCTGTTCAACTTACGTAAATGTAATATGTTACAGCTTGGCCGTAATTACGACCACACATATCATCTAGGCCACGAAAACCTAACTTGGACCACCGCTGAAAAGGATCTCGGGATTTGGATCACTAATAACTTGAAACCGAATATGCATTGTCGAAGAGTGTTTAATCGGGTATGTGGTATATTAGGAATCCTGAGGAGAATTTTCGGGCGGTTCACTCCCAGAACACTTCCCTGCATTATAAATACTTACATTCATTCAACGATGGAGTATGCGATCCCAGCCTGGGCATCGTGGCTGCGCAAAGACATCGACCTCTTGGATAGAATTTACCACCGAGCTACAAAGCTAGTTGATGGGATGCAGCACGTCCCATATCAAGAGCGAATGGCCATACTAGGTTTGCCTGATTTTACGCAGAGGCGAATGATGAGCGACGTTATTCTAGCTTACAAAATACTGCGAATCGAAAACCACCCGCTCCGAGATCTAATAAAGATAATTTCCCATCGCAATACTGCACTCAAAACTTGACTGTCGGCGCCATTTCTTCTCTGTGCGTATCCCCTTCTATGGAATGCCTACTGACGACGTTGTGATGCAACAACATTTGAATGTTTTAAAGCAAAACTAGATGCATATATCAAAAAAACCCCATAATCGGCCATGTAGGGACAACAAGAACCCCCAACAACTACAACAATGTTGTTTTTGATTACATTTTCTTTTTTCTAATAGTTGTCATCCAATGGTACATGTAAAGCAATTGCTTTTTTTTCCCAGAAATCTGATAGAATCAAGAATCAAGATTTTATGGTGATAAAAAGCTAATGCTTTACACGTACCGTTGGATGACAACTATTGCAAAAAGAAAAATTTAATCAAAATCACATTGTTAATATTTTTCTGGGTTCATGTTGCTTCAATACACCGGGCCAAATTCAGGGTTTTTTTTGACGTATGCATCCAATTTCGATTTGAAAACACCAATTGTCGTTGCATTCACAACATCTTGCGGTAGCGCATTCCATAGAAAGCAGATACGCACAGAGAAGAAATAGCGACGACAATCAAGTCTTGAGTGCAGTATTTCGAGGCAACACGAGTGACTGCGTGTATTTCGAGGGGAGTTTACTTTTATTAGTTCGCTAAGCGGATGGTTTTCGATCCGCAGTATCTTGTAAGCCAGAATCAGGTCGATCCTCATTCGTCTTCGTGTACAATCACGCAAACCAAGGATGGCCATTCGCTCTTGATACGGGACCCGCTGCATCCCTTCAACTAACTTTGTAGCTTTGTGGTATATTCGATCCAGGATCTCGATGTCTTTACGCAACCACGGTGCCCAGGCTGGGATCAAATAATCCATCGTTGGATGGATGAAATTATTTAAAATACGAGGAATTGTTTTGGGTGAGAACCGTCCGAAAATTCTTCTCAGGATTCCTAATATACCACATGCCCGATTAAACACTTTTCTACAATGCATACTCGGTTTCAGGTTATTAGTTATCCAAATTCCGAGGTCCTTTTCAGCGGTGGTCCAATTTAGGATGTCGTGGCCTAGATGGTATGTATATTCGCAGTTACGGCCAAGCTGTAATATATGACATTTACGTAGGCTGAAAGGCATTTGATTCTCTAGAGACCAGCGATACAGAACATCCAAGTCGTTTTGCAGCATTAAACAATCTTCATTAGATCGGATTTGCTTCCATATTTTAATGTCATCTGCAAAAAGAACGAGCTTGCATCGCACTATTTCAGTTATAACATTTATATATAACAGGAAAAGAATAGGTCCGAGCACTGAACCTTGAGGCACCCCGCTCGTGACATCGATACTTTTCGACAATACTCCGTCAATGCGAACTCGCACGTGCCGATCGGTCAGATAATCTGTTAGCCACGATAGTAAGTTACCTGTTATTCCATATCGCACTAGCTTTTGCAGAAGCAAGCTGTGGTCGACCTTGTCAAAAGCCTTTGAAATATCAATAAAACAAGCATGTACCGTATAGCCTTGATCATGCGACATCGTCCAATCATTTAGTGTGATCAGTAAATTCGAAAGACAAGATCTGGTCCGGCGGAACCCGTGTTGTGCTGCTGACAAAAGACCTCGTGCTTCAAGCTGACCCACAATACATTCGGATATAATGCGCTCCATAATTTTTAAAATACATGGTAGCATCGTTACAGGTCTGTAATTTGCTGCGTCAGAACGACTGCCAACTTTGTAAATTGGTGTTACCAAGCCAAAGGTACACAACCTTCACCAAGACTCTGGATGAAAACCGCAGCTAAGCTATTTGAGAGCTCTCTATAACACAGAAATCGGTTTTGGTGTGTAAGGGATGGGGATGAGAGCCCTGCTAAAACTGTTGCTTTCCATTGATCTGTGTTCAGAGTAGGGTGTGCCAATCTGTCTTCCAAGTACAAATGCGTTTGCTACTTTTCCACACGTCAAACAGACGGAATCCAGTTGTGGTGCGTGTGTGCCAAGTATGTGAGTGAAACGCTACATTAGTCCGCCATTGAGGTTCTTTCTGGGAACCCTATGTAACAATGACTCTTAAATATAACTCTGTCTACTATGCTCGTTTCCAATGGCTGATTCCACGAATTGCGCCTTCAAACATGTTGAATGATCTTGTTTTGCATTTATCTGATTGTTTGATTCTTGTCCCTCCTCATATGACACACGAGCACTCACATTCCGCATTTCAAGGATGTAGAACCTTCATTCCGAAAAAGGCTGTAATAGCCGAGTTACTTCACGTTTCACTTTCGATTGTTCCAACACAATGCCTCTTCCTAGCCTGTTGATCACGCAGTCTGTTCGTCACTCCTGCCAGGAATGCATGCTAGTCGTACCCCACTTGGATCGAGCCAAGCCTCTGGACGTTGAAGTAACAAATGTTGCGCATTCCTACACGTACACACACGCGCACACAACCTGCTAGTATGCGTTTGAGATCCACGTGCGCTTTTGCTGCTGCTTATTAGCATTATCGATCGATGTGTGGGTCATTTGGGTTCTGCACGACATGTTGTTTCAAGGTCACTCAACTTGGAACCTTAACTTTTCATCATCTGTTTGTACAAATAATGTATCATTCTCAATTGATTATTTGGGACCCAACGTGTAAAGAAATTTGAGTGCAATCGGTTTCAATTATGACACAAGCTTCCTGAGACCAAGGGTGCTAGTCAGGACAGGGAACATGACTAAGCAGTAGTCAACTCACCATCACTTATATTGTTGTTGTTGGCCTCCTTCGGCCGATGTCGACCATGGATGTACATCACAATCGAATGAATTTTCATGTTTTACAGCTTTTTTAATGACTAAAAAGTCCGATTCGGGAGGAACAATCTCTTCCGCAGCGCTTGCAACGATGGTTGCAGGGCGTCAGTTACACGCCGGCGAGGTGATCTGCGTTCAGCAGCCAAGAGCTGTATCTGCTCCTCCCCAGCTTGCAGACGACGCTTTGCGCAATGCCTCCAAAGTGAACGGTCAAGAGCAAGTTCTTGCCAGCTCGCGGGGTCAATGCCGAGAGCTTTCATATCTCTTTTGCAAGCGTCTTTGTACCGCAAGTGCGGTCTGCCCAATGTTGACTTCCTAGTTGCAACTCACCATAGAGTAGATCTTTCCGAATACGACCATTTTCCATTCTATAGACATGACCAAGCCACCGCAGGCGGCGCTGACGTAATAGGGTGAACATGCTCTGTAGACCAGCTTTGAGAAGCACTTCAGCATTAGTCACTCTGTCCATCCACGATATGTTCAAGATACGACGGATGCTTCGTAGATGGAAAGCATTCAGCTTCCATTCGTGTCTTGCGTGGGTGGTCCAGGTTATCACTGATTTTACCATACTGCTAAACAGCCTATGTTAAGTCTACGGTGTGTCACGTGACGTAGACATGACCAGGATCGGTAGACACTATCCTCACGAAGCTTCTGTGCCAGAAGTGAAACGTTACCCAAAACCTGCTCTAACAAAATTGCACTCAAATTTCTTTGCATGTCTCATCGTTATGTAGTTTAGGTCTAGAATGTGAACATTTATTCTGACAGTAAACATTCGTTTAATAAAGTATAAAAAATCATGATGTACTAGGCAAATGAAACATGAAGTCACCCTATGTCTTGGTAGGTTAGAAAATAGGTAGTGTCACGCAATCCAGTAACTTCAAGCATGTAGGACACAAGCCCCAAGCAAAGGCAAACCTGCTTAGACTTGTTACAACCGCCATTTATCTCGGTTTGCATATCGAACTTTTACCCCCCCACACCATGTATTCGCTAGCACATTAATGCGTTTATACATCTACCCCCAAACCCAGATTACCGCGAGCTGTTCCTACCCCGAAGCATCCACTCCCACCAACATCACCGCTCGTTCAACGGAACACAAAACCAGTCCCGCCGTGCCCGTTCGTACACCGGCTTCCTTGCCACCCTCGTCGACAACAATTCCCGTCACCACAAGCACACCACCACAAAATCCCACAAGCAAATGATAATCTAGTTGTATCCGAATCCATTGTACACTTGCGTCTCTCTCATACAACCAACCCACGGTATTCGCTTTCTCATCGTTTCTTCTTCTTCTTGTTTTTGTATTCAACGCTTGTGAATTGCTTTCTCATTGGAATTGTCTTTCATATATGGTTTCCCTGATCTCGCTAATATGTTAGCCTTTATTTATCCCGACGGTTGTTTTCCAGTGCATTTCTTCAATTGTCACAACCCACGTGTACATACTAGTGGTTTAAATTTGACGCTCGCGTTCAAAGCGACCGTGGTTGATGTACTTAGTGAACACTACTCACTTTGCTTAATTTTTTCTACCAAAATCGAGAACGTTGTACTTACTACTCTTTGACGCTTTGTGGTCTTGATTGTAGCCTTCTTTATCAAAATGTTTTTTCTCAAATATTGATTTTTCCTGGATGGGGTTTAGGGATGTGGGTGTTTTTTCGGTCGTTACGGCGTGGAAGCTTTGTCGCAGATTGCTGACTTGTCACCATTGGGGCGTCAGAATGCAGCAGGCGATTACTAAACGGGTATGCAGTGGTGCGTCACTTGTGTGATATGTATGGTATGAAAGCGCAAGACGTATCCAGGCAAAGTGCCGCACAGTCATAGACTGCATGTGGGCTAAGATACTGTCAGGTTGCCCAGGTCTAGACAGATATTGGAAAAATAGAAATAGTGATAATACCGTGCTTAATCGGTTTACCACTGATAACCCACTGGACTGTTACCGAAATTTTTCTTACAACTTCCCATGTGCAGTTTATGATTGTGTGGCATGTGACTTCATGCATACATATGGTACAGTCACACAATGAACCAGTGTACGGTTTATTCGGGTCAGAAGATTGTGACCAGGATATTTGTGCACGATCTTTCTACTGATGTTGGATCCATTTCTCCTAATGGCGTTCCAGTACCCCCCCATTGCTGTTCAAGCTACATTTGTTTTGTTCGTTGGTTGGTTTCAATGGTGCATTGCCCTTTGAGAGGATCTTAACCTAACCAAACGTCGTTCGTTAGATAACGTTTCCTGATGTATTAAAGTGTAATTGACATGAAAGGGGCACTGTGCGCCAACTGACTACTTGCGACATTATCACGGGGTATTCTCTTCAAGCCTCTCGCAAGATTAGACGTACCGCAAGTTTGATAGTTGGAGCTCCTGCCATTGGAGAAACCATCTTTTGTAGTTGCAGAACTCTGTCTTCCCTAATCAAATGGTCTTGACTCCCGCTTATTCTGTTTGTCTTACCCAAGGAAAATACACATGTAGACTGCATGCCGGTCAGACTTTAGCGAACACAGCTGGCTGCTGCTTCTGTATTTACGAGGATTGTACTGAATGGGGTATGCAACAGTTGAGGCCCAGTGGGTGCTGAGAAGATCGCCATGAATTAGTTGGTTTGTGATATTCGGGAACTGAATGTTACATCTGAGCATATCACAGGTTCGCATGTCCTTGAAAATTGCAGTGAAGAAAAAGATTTGGGTGTCTGGATATGCTCCAGTTTAAAAACATCACTTCAAACTAATACTGCCTTTAAAAAATCTACTCAAGATATTCCCAAGGATCATGAATACATATTTGAGACCAGTCATGGAATACGGTGTGCAGTCATGGTCTCTGTGGCTCAAGAGGGATGTGGAACTTCAACAAAACTAGTTCTCAGAATCCGAAACAAACCATATAAAAGGATAGCTCAACTGAATCTGTTCGATTTTCCCTATCGACGAATCAGAGGAGACCTTATCTTACTTTACAAAACATTCCATACCCCGAACCATCCCTTACAGGATTTATTCACGCAATGGATACGAGGAATTATCGGACCCATGAATATGTGCTGAGTCGTACCCCATTCCCGCTTGAAACTGTAGAAGGTATTTTTACTCTGTCGTGTCTGTTTTACTTGAAAGTTTACCTTCAACCGTGTGCTCACGCCCACTAGCTTGCATGACTTTAAACGAATTAGACGAATTTTTATTGCATTATTCGTTTCCGAGACACTTATATACTGTTTAATCTATGTTCTTATATTTTATACACTTAAATTTCAATTTTTACCATCCTATGTTGTTGTTAAGCTTGTTGCTTTTTAGACCATTAAAACGCTTGAATTAACTTGATTGGTTGGAGTACATAGTCTACTACGTAGTATGAAAGCACAAACCTGATCCAGGCAAAGTGCCGTACATTCAGAGACTGCACGTGGGCGATATTACTGTTAGGTTGCCCAGGCCTGGACAGATATGAGAAACAGAGAATAAAGATGGTAGTGAGACTCCAGCGTGTTTCCGCATGCAGCTCACTGCCCGTGGCCAATCAATTTAGCACGGTGTTAGCCGCACAACACATAAGTACGATTGCACATCCGTGCAACGTGTTAGCTCGTTAAAGCTGATGCTGAATTGACCAGGCCAGGACGACTTAGGAAAGCTGTGAAAGGGAGAGACAGGTGTGGGGACAGCTGATGAGCTTTGTGAAGGATCGAAATTGGCGAAAAACATTTATTGGTAGCCTATGTTCCACTAGGGGCTGGAGACACTACTGCTAGAAGCAACGCGAACACCGAGTTTCCATAGTACTTCCAGGCGCGCAGCCATCAACAAGAGAGCATATGTTTGTCGTGCTACAATGACCGTCTGTGGATGAATATCGATAAGGGTTTCACCTACTATAACCACTCTGACAAGACAAGTAGACACTATTTTTTGAAACCATTGTCAAATAAAAATCCGCAGCAGATAAAGCGACCATACATTAGTTCGGTATTACCCCGCAAAAAGAAACAACACATCTTATCGATTCATACCGAAAAAGAAGAAACAACAAAACATGTAATGCCAAATTAAAAGTGAAATAGACTTTAGCAAACTCGATTAACCGCGAATGTTCACACCTATCACAGAAAACTTGTCGTTGACGGTGGTGGACACTGGAAGAAGCCGTTTTCACCCGACCACAGCGTTCGATAACCTACGAGGAAGGATAAATGTGGTCATGGATAAAAACCAGCTAGAAAATGCCAAATGGGACAAAATTTCAAAGCGCAAGCTTGTTGGAAAATACAAGTGGATGGGAGAGATAAGGCGTTCTGCCGCGATTAGATTAATCATCTTTGGTAAGCAGTTCTCGGGTAAAAAGCGTAATCATGTCCGGATATTGTTTGACAAGTAATTTAGGTGGCACTCGGCCTTGCAAAATACGCTTTCGATTTCTGAACTAAAGCCATTTGGTGAAACTACAAGTTATTTAATATTTGATCGAGAATACGGTAAACGAGCCGTTGAATAGTATGGCGAACAGCTCTGTGACCGGGGAAACGTGACCAATCAGAAGCATATACGACGTCGTGCATATTGCAAAATTTCATAGTGAATACCACTGATGCTTAGAGTGTTCAATCGCAGTGATACGGCTTAAAAATGATCCATTTTGTGGTTGCTCTCACTCATGCTTCACAACCCGTCTGGAGCTGCTTGCCGTCATCAGGTAAGGATCAGTGAGCCTTGAAGCTTATCATGATCAGGGTGAGCATTACGCTGAATACTTAACTGCCATGCAACCATGAAAAAATGTAAAACATAGGGATAGGTGGGACTTAATAATAGCTCTAGAATGTATAAGAGAAACAAAAACTGGGATGCGCTGCGTACACCTCGAGATGTATATGGTATAATACGAAAGCACAAGCCTGATCCAGGCAAAGTGCCGCACAGTCATAGACGGCACGTGGGCTAAAATGCTGTCAGGTTGCCCAGGCCTAGACAGATATGAGGAAGAAAAAATAACAGGAAATGGTAGTGAGACTCCAACCTGGTTCAGCAGGCAGCTTACTACATGTGGTCAATCAATTTAGCACGGTGTTAGGCGCATAGCACAAAGTACTGCACGATTGCACATCCGTGCAGACTTTCGATTAAGTTTCAGAAGCAGTTACGACGTCGTGCATATTGCAAAATTTCATATTGAATACCACTGGTGCTTAGAGAGTTCAATTGCAGAATTGCTGCGATATGGCTTAAAAATGATCCGTTTAGTGGCTGCTCTCACTCATGCTACACATCCCCGTCAGGAGCTGCTTGCCATCATCGTGTAAGCATCAGCGAGCCTTGAAACTTATCATGATCACGTTGAGCATTACACCGAATGCTTAACTGCCATGCGGTAGTGAGCTGCATGCTGAAATACACTGTATCCTCACTACCATTTCTATCCCCCCTCATATCTGCCTAGGCCTGGGCAACCTGACAGTAT
>JACCGJ010016544.1:0-45562 GCA_013407085.1 Atriophallophorus winterbourni | reverse complement strand
GTGAGTGAATTGTTACGTCTTTGTTGCGGATGATAAATCCTCTTGGGTAACCGTTTTTCTGGAATAGTTTGAATAAATATTTCTCCTCTTCTTTCTTGAGTTGTTCGGTGCTGCAATGTGTTTTCGCGCGGTTAAATAGCGTTCGTACGCAGCTCCGCTTGTGCGTGACAGGGTGCTTGCTTCTGAAGTTTAA
Source organism: Atriophallophorus winterbourni (assembly GCA_013407085.1). Taxonomy (NCBI): domain Eukaryota; kingdom Metazoa; phylum Platyhelminthes; class Trematoda; order Plagiorchiida; family Microphallidae; genus Atriophallophorus; species Atriophallophorus winterbourni. Next base: position 45,369 of record JACCGJ010016544.1, on the reverse strand, counting down.
GATTTGATCCGTGTTTGTTCCTTTCCTGTAAACACTTGTTTCAAGGTTTCCCGTCTCTGTTCTTCGCACGTTTACGTCCAGAAATGGTAGACAGTTGTTCGCTTCGATTTCCTTTGTAAATTGAATTCCCGTGAAGACGCAGTTGAGTAGTCGATGTGCATCCTCTAAGTTTTCTTTCTTCAGAATCACGAACGTATCATCGACGTATCGACTACAGAATTTGGGTTGAATTAGCGGCAAGGCGATTCGCTCCAGTCTTTGCATTACGGCTTCCGCTAGTAATCCAGATATAGGTGATCCCATTGGAGTTCCTTTCATTTGTTTATAAAAGCGATCATTGAATTTGAAGTTGGTCTGCAGACATAATTCTAGCAGTTGCAGTATGCTCTGCTTGCACAAGCGGTTTCCGTCGTGTTCCGTTCCTCGTTCATCCAACAATTGTGATACGGTTTGCAACGCAAGGGTTGTGTCGATTGATGTGAATAGTGAGGTCACGTCAAAAGAAACCATGATTTCATCGTCTTCTATGGTCACATCTTTAACCTTCTGTAAAAATTTCGTTGACGAATCCACGGAGTACTCCGATCCCTGTGTAAGGTAAAGCAATCTTTTTCGCATTTCTTTGCACAGTTTATATGTAGGTGCCCCGGGCAGTGACACGATTGGGCGTAGCGGAATACCATCCTTGTGAATTTTCGGTAGCCCGTAGAAGCGTGGTAAGCTTGAGCCTTCTGGTTTCATTCTGATATGTTCGGCAGCGCTGAGTTGTCCCATAAACTTGAGTTTCTTCAATGTTGCTATTATTTTATTTTCCAACTGTTTGGTCTGGTCTTCGCTGGTCTCGCGATATGTAGTGGTGTCTTGCAAGAGTTGTTCAGCCTTGTGTATATATTCGTCTTTGTCCATAACCACTGTCACACGTCCTTTGTCTGCCGGTAATATGACAATATTTCTGTCTTTCCGTAAATTGTTCATCGCAGTAATTTCATTGCGCGACAGAACTGGATGCTCTTTGTTCGTGATAAGTGCGGGAATTATTCTGTGGCGAATATTTTCTTGCATTTCTTCTGAGATTGACTGTGACTTTAGCACACCTTCCAGACTTGCGATAAATTCTGTATGATCAGCGTCCTTGCAGTTGAAGTTCAAACCACGACTAAGTACCTGTTCTTCTTCAGCTGATAACGTTCGGTTCGTAAATTTTTGACCATTTGTTCCAAGACATTCCCCTGGTTTTTGGTTTGATTAACACCTCATCTTGTGTCAGGGCTTGACGCTTTTCACCTTTGAGTCTCTCTGCTGAACGGTGATTCGAACCAGCAGTGTGTTGCGTCTCTCATTACCTAACCCGAGTTGACCGCGGCAACAGCTCTGTTCCATTTGAACGACGTTCGAGTATTATTGATTCGCTTGTGTGTGGCATTGAGATGAGAAGTCGGATCGCATTCCTGCTTTGTTTGTCTGCCAGCTGTGTGCTTCGAGAGTATTGATGGGCGGTTTTCGGTTGTACTGCTTCGGAACACGTCTGTCGTTGCATTCGTGTAAAAAGAAAAGCTGTCTCCCTGTGTTTGCTGCGATTTTGTCCTACTAAGTTTCCCAACGTCTTGCATGTTTTAGTGTATCACGCCCGTGATTGTTCGATATAGTTTTGAAAACACGTAGCTCAGGTACAGGATTGTAAGACATAGTTGTTCTCCGAGCTGATATGGTTGATTGCGGACGTTTCGTCATCAAACTAGATGACATCATCAGCGGAACTTCTTTCGAAGTGATTGGGCGACGGGCGATATTCGAATTTATTTGCTTCTCTGCGATCTCATCTTGTGTGATTGGCTGATCTTCTTGATTGTGCCCTTTGTTGGCGTGTTCTCATTGGTCCGTAGATTGCATCCAATTGAATGTGTTCATTGATTGATCGTGCTGTCGAATGCCATGCTTCAAGGAACTCCCGTATATGTCGAGTTCTGCCTTTTGCGATTATCTCTGTTTCATCCCAATTAAACTCGTGTCCTTCTTGATCCATGTGCGCCGATATTACCGACTTGTGATCATGTCGTCGAGTAGCCAATTTGTGTTCGTGTATCCTTGTTTCTAATCTTCTTCCAGTCTGTCCGATATAGTTTTTGTCACAATTAGAACATGGAATTCTGTACACAACGTTGTTTCTTTCTTCTTTTGCAAACGTGTCCTTGATTTTTACCAGCTGACTTCTCAGAGTGGACATCGGTTTGTGTGCGACATTGATTCCGAGCGGACGTAATATTCTTGCCGTAATTTCTGAAATATTTTGTATATACGGGAGTGTCGCTCTTGCCGTGTTTGTATTGTTTTCGTGTGAGTGAATTGTTACGTCTTTGTTGCGGATGATGAATCCTCTTGGGTAACCGTTTTTCTGGAATAGTTTGAATAAATATTTCTCCTCTTCTTTCTTGAGTTGTTCGGTACTGCAATGTGTTTTCGCGCGGTTAAACAGCGTTCGTACGCAGCTCCGTTTGTGCGTGACCGGGTGCTTGCTTCTGAAGTTTAAGATTTGATCCGTGTTTGTTCCTTTCCTGTAAACACTTGTTTCAAGGTTTCCCGTCTCTGTTCTTCGCACGTTTACGTCCAAAAATGGTAGACAGTTGTTCGCTTCGATTTCCTTTGTAAATTGAATTCCCGTGAAGACGCAGTTGAGTAGTCGATGTGCATCCTCTAAGTTTTCTTTCTTCAGAATCACGAACGTATCATCGACGTATCGACTCCAGAATTTGGGTTGAATTAGCGGCAAGGCGATTCGCTCCAGTCTTTGCATTACGGCTTCCGCTAGTAATCCAGATATAGGTGATCCCATTGGAGTTCCTTTCATTTGTTTATAAAAGCGATCATTGAATTTGAAGTTGGTCTGCAGACATAATTCTAGCAGTTGCAGTATGCTCTGCTTGCTCAAGCGGTTTCCGTCGTGTTCCGTTCCTCGTTCATCCAACAATTGTGATACCGTTTGCAACGCAAGGGTTGTGTCGATTGATGTGAATAGTGAGGTCACGTCAAAAGAAACCATGATTTCATCGTCTTCTATGGTCACATCTTTAACCTTCTGTAGAAATTTCGTTGACGAATCCACGGAGTACTCCGATCCCTGTGTAAGGTAAAGCAATCTTTTTCGCATTTCTTTGCACAGTTTATATGTAGGTGCCCCGGGCAGTGACACGATTGGGCGTAGCGGAATACCATCCTTGTGAATTTTTGGTAGCCCGTAGAAGCGTGGTAAGCTTGAGCCTTCTGGTTTCATTCTGATATGTTCGGCAGCGCTGAGTTGTCCCATAAACTTGAGTTTCTTCAATGTTGCTATTATTTTATTTTCCAACTGTTTGGTCTGGTCTTCGCTGGTCTCGCGATATGTAGTGGTGTCTTGCAAGAGTTGTTCAGCCTTGTGTATATATTCGTCTTTGTCCATAACCACTGTCACACGTCCTTTGTCTGCCGGTAATATGACAATATTTCTGTCTTTCCGTAAATTGTTCATCGCAGTAATTTCATTGCGCGACAGAACTGGATGCTCTTTGTTCGTAATAAGTGCGGGAATTATTCTGTGGCGAATATTTTCTTGCATTTCTTCTGAGATTGACTGTGACTTTAGCACACCTTCCAGACTTGCGATAAATTCTGTATGATCAGCGTCCTTGCAGTTGAAGTTCAAACCACGACTAAGTACCTGCTCTTCTTCAGCTGATAACGTTCGGTTCGATAAATTTTTGACCCAGTTTGTTCCAAGACATTCCCCCTGTTTTGGTTTGATTAACCTCATCTTGTTGTCAAGGGCTTGACGCTTTTTCACCTTTGAGTTCTCTGCTGTAACGGTGATTGCGACCGCAAGTTGTTGCGTCATCTCATCACCGAGTTGACCGCGGCAAAAGCTCTGTTCCATTTGAACGACGTTCGAGTAATTATTGATTCGCTTGTGTGCATTGGAGATGAGAAGTCGAATCCATTCTCTGCTTTGTTTGTCTGCCAGCTGTTGTGCTTCGAGAGTATTGATGGGCGGTTTTCGTTGTACTGACTTCGGGAACACGTCTTGTCGTTGGCATTCGTGTAAAAAGAAAAGCTGCTCCTGGGTTGCTGCGATTTTTCTACTGAATGTTTCCCAACGTCTTGCATGTTTTAGTGTATCACGCCCGTGATTGTTCGATATAGTTTTGAAAACACGTAGCTCAGGTACAGGATTGTAAGACATAGTTGTTCTCCGAGCTGATATGGTTGATTGCGGACGTTTCGTCATCAAACTAGATGACATCATCAGCGGAACTTCTTTCGAAGTGATTGGGCGACGGGCGATATTCGAATTTATTCGCTTCTCTGCGATCTCATCTTGTGTGATTGGCTGATCTTCTTGATTGTGCCCTTTGTTGGCGTGTTCTCATTGGTCCGTAGATTGCATCCAATTGAATGTGTTCATTGATTGATCGTGCTGTCGAATGCCATGCTTCAAGGAACTCCCGTATATGTCGAGTTCTGCCTTTTGCGATTATCTCTGTTTCATCCCAATTAAACTCGTGTCCTTCTTGATCCATGTGCGCCGATATTACCGACTTGTGATCATGTCGTCGAGTAGCCAATTTGTGTTCGTGTATCCTTGTTTCTAATCTTCTTCCAGTCTGTCCGATATAGTTTTTGTCACAATTAGAACATGGAATTCTGTACACAACGTTGTTTCTTTCTTCTTTTGCAAACGTGTCCTTGATTTTTACCAGCTGACTTCTCAGAGTGGACATCGGTTTGTGTGCGACATTGATTCCGAGCGGACGTAATATTCTTGCCGTAATTTCTGAAATATTTTGTATATACGGGAGTGTCGCTCTTGCCGTGTTTGTATTGTTTTCGTGTGAGTGAATTGTTACGTCTTTGTTGCGGATGATGAATCCTCTTGGGTAACCGTTTTTCTGGAATAGTTTGAATAAATATTTCTCCTCTTCTTTCTTGAGTTGTTCGGTACTGCAATGTGTTTTCGCGCGGTTAAACAGCGTTCGTACGCAGCTCCGTTTGTGCGTGACCGGGTGCTTGCTTCTGAAGTTTAAGATTTGATCCGTGTTTGTTCCTTTCCTGTAAACACTTGTTTCAAGGTTTCCCGTCTCTGTTCTTCGCACGTTTACGTCCAAAAATGGTAGACAGTTGTTCGCTTCGATTTCCTTTGTAAATTGAATTCCCGTGAAGACGCAGTTGAGTAGTCGATGTGCATCCTCTAAGTTTTCTTTCTTCAGAATCACGAACGTATCATCGACGTATCGACTCCAGAATTTGGGTTGAATTAGCGGCAAGGCGATTCGCTCCAGTCTTTGCATTACGGCTTCCGCTAGTAATCCAGATATAGGTGATCCCATTGGAGTTCCTTTCATTTGTTTATAAAAGCGATCATTGAATTTGAAGTTGGTCTGCAGACATAATTCTAGCAGTTGCAGTATGCTCTGCTTGCTCAAGCGGTTTCCGTCGTGTTCCGTTCCTCGTTCATCCAACAATTGTGATACGGTTTGCAACGCAAGGGTTGTGTCGATTGATGTGAATAGTGAGGTCACGTCAAAAGAAACCATGATTTCATCGTCTTCTATGGTCACATCTTTAACCTTCTGTAGAAATTTCGTTGACGAATCCACGGAGTACTCCGATCCCTGTGTAAGGTAAAGCAATCTTTTTCGCATTTCTTTGCACAGTTTATATGTAGGTGCCCCGGGCAGTGACACGATTGGGCGTAGCGGAATACCATCCTTGTGAATTTTTGGTAGCCCGTAGAAGCGTGGTAAGCTTGAGCCTTCTGGTTTCATTCTGATATGTTCGGCAGCGCTGAGTTGTCCCATAAACTTGAGTTTCTTCAATGTTGCTATTATTTTATTTTCCAACTGTTTGGTCTGGTCTTCGCTGGTCTCGCGATATGTAGTGGTGTCTTGCAAGAGTTGTTCAGCCTTGTGTATATATTCGTCTTTGTCCATAACCACTGTCACACGTCCTTTGTCTGCCGGTAATATGACAATATTTCTGTCTTTCCGTAAATTGTTCATCGCAGTAATTTCATTGCGCGACAGAACTGGATGCTCTTTGTTCGTAATAAGTGCGGGAATTATTCTGTGGCGAATATTTTCTTGCATTTCTTCTGAGATTGACTGTGACTTTAGCACACCTTCCAGACTTGCGATAAATTCTGTATGATCAGCGTCCTTGCAGTTGAAGTTCAAACCACGACTAAGTACCTGCTCTTCTTCAGCTGATAACGTTCGGTTCGATAAATTTTTGACCCAGTTTGTTCCAAGACATTCCCCCTGTTTTGGTTTGATTAACCTCATCTTGTTGTCAAGGGCTTGACGCTTTTTCACCTTTGAGTTCTCTGCTGTAACGGTGATTGCGACCGCAAGTTGTTGCGTCATCTCATCACCGAGTTGACCGCGGCAAAAGCTCTGTTCCATTTGAACGACGTTCGAGTAATTATTGATTCGCTTGTGTGCATTGGAGATGAGAAGTCGAATCCATTCTCTGCTTTGTTTGTCTGCCAGCTGTTGTGCTTCGAGAGTATTGATGGGCGGTTTTCGTTGTACTGACTTCGGGAACACGTCTTGTCGTTGGCATTCGTGTAAAAAGAAAAGCTGCTCCTGGGTTGCTGCGATTTTTCTACTGAATGTTTCCCAACGTCTTGCATGTTTTAGTGTATCACGCCCGTGATTGTTCGATATAGTTTTGAAAACACGTAGCTCAGGTACAGGATTGTAAGACATAGTTGTTCTCCGAGCTGATATGGTTGATTGCGGACGTTTCGTCATCAAACTAGATGACATCATCAGCGGAACTTCTTTCGAAGTGATTGGGCGACGGGCGATATTCGAATTTATTCGCTTCTCTGCGATCTCATCTTGTGTGATTGGCTGATCTTCTTGATTGTGCCCTTTGTTGGCGTGTTCTCATTGGTCCGTAGATTGCATCCAATTGAATGTGTTCATTGATTGATCGTGCTGTCGAATGCCATGCTTCAAGGAACTCCCGTATATGTCGAGTTCTGCCTTTTGCGATTATCTCTGTTTCATCCCAATTAAACTCGTGTCCTTCTTGATCCATGTGCGCCGATATTACCGACTTGTGATCATGTCGTCGAGTAGCCAATTTGTGTTCGTGTATCCTTGTTTCTAATCTTCTTCCAGTCTGTCCGATATAGTTTTTGTCACAATTAGAACATGGAATTCTGTATACAACGTTGTTTCTTTCTTCTTTTGCAAACGTGTCCTTGATTTTTACCAGCTGACTTCTCAGAGTGGACATCGGTTTGTGTGCGACATTGATTCCGAGCGGACGTAATATTCTTGCCGTAATTTCTGAAATATTTTGTATATACGGGAGTGTCGCTCTTGCCGTGTTTGTATTGTTTTCGTGTGAGTGAATTGTTACGTCTTTGTTGCGGATGATGAATCCTCTTGGGTAACCGTTTTTCTGGAATAGTTTGAACAAATATTTCTCCTCTTCTTTCTTGAGTTGTTCGGTACTGCAATGTGTTTTCGCGCGGTTAAACAGCGTTCGTACGCAGCTCCGTTTGTGCGTGACCGAGTGCTTGCTTCTGAAGTTTAAGATTTGATCCGTGTTTGTTCCTTTCCTGTAAACACTTGTTTCAAGGTTTCCCGTCTCTGTTCTTCGCACGTTTACGTCCAAAAATGGTAGACAGTTGTTCGCTTCGATTTCCTTTGTAAATTGAATTCCCGTGAAGACGCAGTTGAGTAGTCGATGTGCATCCTCTAAGTTTCCTTTCTTCAGAATCACGAACGTATCATCGACGTATCGACTCCAGAATTTGGGTTGAATTAGCGGCAAGGCGATTCGCTCCAGTCTTTGCATTACGGCTTCCGCTAGTAATCCAGATATAGGTGATCCCATTGGAGTTCCTTTCATTTGTTTATAAAAGCGATCATTGAATTTGAAGTTGGTCTGCAGACATAATTCTAGCCGTTGCAGTATGCTCTGCTTGCTCAAGCGGTTTCCGTCGTGTTCCGTTCCTCGTTCATCCAACAATTGTGATACGGTTTGCAACGCAAGGGTTGTGTCGATTGATGTGAATAGTGAGGTCACGTCAAAAGAAACCATGATTTCATCGTCTTCTATGGTCACATCTTTAACCTTCTGTAGAAATTTCGTTGACGAATCCACGGAGTACTCCGATCCCTGTGTAAGGTAAAGCAATCTTTTTCGCATTTCTTTGCACAGTTTATATGTACGTGCCCCGGGCAGTGACACGATTGGGCGTAGCGGAATACCATCCTTGTGAATTTTTGGTAGCCCGTAGAAGCGTGGTAAGCGTGTGAAAAAGCGTCAAGCCCTTGACAACAAGATGAGGTTAATCAAACCAAAACAGGGGGAATGTCTTGGAACAAACTGGGTCAAAAATATATCTAACCGAATGTTATCAGCTGAAGAAGAGCAAGTACTTAGTCGTGGTTTGAACTTCAACTGCAAGGACGCTGATCATACAGAATTTATCGCAAGTCTGGAAGGTGTGCTAAAGTCACAGTCAATCTCAGAAGAAATGCAAGAAAATATTCGCCACAGAATAATTCCCGCACTTATTACGAACAAAGAGCATCCAGTTCTGTCGCGCAATGAAATTACTGCGATGAACAATTTACGGAAAGACAGAAATATTGTCATATTACCGGCAGACAAAGGACGTGTGACAGTGGTTATGGACAAAGACGAATATATACACAAGGCTGAACAACTCTTGCAAGACACCACTACATATCGCGAGACCAGCGAAGACCAGACCAAACAGTTGGAAAATAAAATAATAGCAACATTGAAGAAACTCAAGTTTATGGAACAACTCAGCGCTGCCGAACATATCAGAATGAAACCAGAAGGCTCAAGCTTACCACGCTTCTACGGGCTACCAAAAATTCACAAGGATGGTATTCCGCTACGCCCAATCGTGTCACTGCCCGGGGCACCTACATATAAACTGTGCAAAGAAATGCGAAAAAGATTGCTTTACCTTACACAGGGATCGGAGTACTCCGTGGATTCGTCAACGAAATTTCTACAGAAGGTTAAAGATGTGACCGTAGAAGACGATGAAATCATGGTTTCTTTTGACGTGACCTCACTATTCACATCAATTGACACAACCCTTGCGTTGCAAACCGTATCACAATTGTTGGATGAACGAGGAACGGAACACGACGGAAACCGCTTGAGCAAGCAGAGCATACTGCAACTGCTAGAATTATGTCTGCAGACCAACTTCAAATTCAATGATCGCTTTTATAAACAAATGACAGGAACTCCAATTGGATCACCTATATCTGGATTACTGGCGGAAGCCGTAATGCAAAGACTGGAGCGAATCGCCTTGCCGCTAATTCAACCCAAATTCTGGAGTCGATACGTCGATGATATGTTCGTGATTCTGAAGAAAGAAAACTTAGAGGATGCACATCGACTACTCAACTGCGTCTTCACGGGAATTCAATTTACAAAGGAAATCGAAGCGAACAACTGTCTACCATTTTTGGACGTAAACGTGCGAAGAACAGAGACGGGAAACCTTGAAACAAGTGTTTACAGGTAAGGAACAAACACGGATCAAATCTTAAACTTCAGAAGCAAGCACCCGGTCACGCACAAACGGAGCTGCGTACGAACGCTGTTTAACCGCGCGAAAACACATAGCAGTACCGAACAACTCAATAAAGAAGAGGAGAAATATTTATTCAAACTATTCCAGAAAAACGGTTACCCAAGAGGATTTATCATCCGCAACAAAGACGTAACAATTCACTCACACGAAAACAATACAAACACGGCAAGAGCGACACTCCCGTATATACAAAATATTTCAGAAATTACGGCAAGAATATTACGTCCGCTCGGAATCAATGTCGCACACAAACCGATGTCCACTCTGAGAAGTCAGCTGGTAAAAATCAAGGACACGTTTGCAAAAGAAGAAAGAAATAACGTTGTATACAGAATTCCATGTTCTAATTGTGACAAAAACTATATCGGACAGACTGGAAGAAGATTAGAAACAAGGATACACGAACACAAATTGGCTACTCGACGACATGATCACAAGTCGGTAATATCGGCGCACATGGATCAAGAAGGACACGAGTTTAATTTGGATGAAACAGAGATAATCGCAAAAGGCAGAACTCGACATATACGGGAGTTCCTTGAAGCATGGCATTCGACAGCACGATCAATCAATGAACACATTCAATTGGATGCAATCTACGGACCAATGAGAACACGCCAACAAAGGGCACAATCAAGAAGATCAGCCAATCACACAAGATGAGATGGCAGAGAAGCGAATAAATTCGAATATCGCCCGTGCCAAATCACTTCGAAAGAAGTTCGCTGATGATGTTCATCTAGTTTGATGACGAAACGTCCGCAATCAACATATCCAGCTCGGGAGAAAAACATGTCTTACAAATACTTGCAGGTTGCCCAGGCCTAGACAGATATGAGGAAGGAAATAGAACGGGATGAGGATGCTTTTAATAAGAGATAACCAGAACAAGCAAAACTGTTCACGAAATATGTGGTGCTATGGAAAATAATCGTAACATGTTAAAAAAAATCATGAAACAGTTTTTCCTTTAAATTTTGATGTGGATAATCTACAGCAGAAGCAGGCTGGTTAACAAAAGCAGACCAACTTACCAGCATAAGAATGGAAAATGGCCGGATTAGATTTGAGCATAAACTTGGTGAACAACGTAGTCTGTGTATCGGGTTCCAGATAATTCAAGCTCAACGTCAGCCAAATGAGACAATGCTGAAAATCCGAAGAAAAATCCCGTAGCATAAGCAATCCAATGTTAATAGTAAAATAAGCGTGAGCTGTCATCTTGATGCTCAAACAACAACACAACAGTTTGTGGAAACCAAAGCGGGTTGACTTTCACTAAATTAAATCATATAGTGCACTGCGTAGAATGCGCTTGCTGTGTAAAAAGGGATCATGTAATCAGTTATCATTACGCCACATGTATATTGCGTAGCATTTTCTAGCCGATTATGTCATTGGGTTCGGAAAGAACACAAACGTGTCTTCAATGTAGTACGAATTCGGTAAGATTCAAAGTGTGCAAAGTTTTACCGCATCCGTTCCAATGGACAGAATTTCTGATATAGTAGTGCGGACAGCATGAAGTGCATTGAAGAGTCATGGCATAGTCATTAAATGAACTACCGATCGAGCATCAATCGATATCGATCGCGATTGCATAATGTGAGAACAGTTCACTGTACAGAATTTGTGATATTCATTCATTCGGTCAATACACGAGTTCAGTTACGGATGTGTCTCGCCCTTAGCCACGGATAAGTCAGCAGAGCAGATATAACAATTGGCGACGGAGTGCAAAAACATTTTCACATATCATGGGATGTTAGTGCCAATGGAATTCATGCAAGAACGGCTTAACCAACAGAAGCAGTTCTTTGAAAATTGATGTCAGCGAATGGCATACCAGATAATCAACAGTCCAAGCTCTGGACAATCGATTGACAGTCAACCGCAAAACATCAACAAATCTCATTGGAGTCCTGGTACCGAGAATACGATGATGTGTTCGTGGTTGGAACATGAAAATACTGCAAATTGATTCTTCCGAAAAGTCTTAAGGAATTTAGTTTGGCACAAAGCATTGAATGTCTGAGCAGCATTTTTGGCGAACGCTCATCATTGTTCAATATCAGATACAACTGTATGCAAATCAAAAAGGGTGCTGCTGAGGATATCATGATGTACACTGGCAGCGCCAATCAGCATTGTGAACGGTTCAAACTGTAAAACCTTACAGAGTATGCTTTCAAATATCTGTTTGTGGATTGCAGTCTCCCAGCTAAAATGAGTTACAAACAAAAGTTTTTCCAAAGCTGACATTAAAGATAGTCAGTGAAGAATGTCAGAAATTGCTGAATTTCAAATATTGCTGGAAGATAATCGATCAGCATACCTTTCCCCCAGTCCCAGATGTATATGCAATTCAATCTCACAAGGGAATCAACTCTGAATTACATAGCAACAGATTACAACAGGACAAACCCGCAAGTGCATGTTGGCACTGTGGAATGTGGCACTATTGACAGTTTTGCAGAAACATAGATGTCAGATTTGTGGAATGGTTGGTCATATAGAGAACGTGTCGTAGAATGATTCCGAAGATCATGACAAATAAAATGAGTAGCACAAGTATCAGAAGCACTCTAAATCTGGTGTTCACAACTCAAGGTTTAAACACAGAGACACAAATGAAATACACAAGCATTCGTATCAACGGGACCCAGACACAACTAGATACGGCCTATGACATAATAATCTCCAAAGCAACATGGCAACAATCAGGATGCCCGAAAAACGAAGAAACAACCCATACTGCCTGCTGAAATGTAACTTTTGGTTACATGAGGTTCATTCTAATGATTATGGTTACATTGCTGGACTCGGTTTTTTGAATTTATTTAGAATAATGTACAAGTATACTTAATTTTGTAAATTTCCGGTTTTTGAAAGGCGGAAGTTTACTCTATGTACCGACCATAAACCACTTCTCTCAATCTTTGCAGTTAAAAGTGGGACCTCATTTCCTACAGCAAATCGAATTACGTATCGGTTCAACCTCAAATTCGTGAATACCAAGAGTTTCGGGTAAGCAAATGCGTTGTCAAGACTAATCTCTAATTATAGTAACAACAATCCAGAAGAAATAATAACGGATGAAAATGATCACGGCACAACGCGAACTTTAAACAATCTTTAGATCATATACCAATCAAGTTTGAACGAATCAGCCATGAAATAGCAAAAGATAAACCAATTCAAGCAGTCTTACAGTATCTGAAGATCTAGTGGACTGCCGTATTAACTGACAAAAATCTAAAGGAGTTCGAATAAAGAAGATTTGCCCTCAACGACTTTTACGGATGCTGTTTGATGTAGGATCGTGTAGTTAGACTCGAAGTCGTACAGGAGCCATCATGGAATCAGCCGTATGAAAATTATTGCTCAAAATTACGCCTACTGGCCATTTATGGACCGAGAAATAAAAGCATTTATCAGAGAATGTCACATCTGTTGCATGACTGCCCAAATGTAAGCTAAGCTCATGCCCAATACCAGAAGGCCCGTGGTTGCGAATCCACGTTGATTTTGCAGTTCCCACGAAAGGCATATGTTATTTCATTGTTGATGCGTATTCGAAGTGGACCGAAGTGTTTCCAATGAGAGTTGCTTTGACTCAATCGGAGATATCCAATTTGAAAAATCTATACACGAAATTTGGAAAACCCCAGACGATTGTGTCCGACAACGGCTCACATTTTACATCCAAGCGGGATAAAAAATGTTTATTCACCTGCTTACCACCCTTAGTCAAACGAACAGGCTAAAAGGTTAGCCAACACATTGAAGCGAGCAATCGCCAAAGCAAAGTTAGATGAAATATGTCACGGCAAAAACGATGGCAGGTCACCGGCCGAACTATTTTGGGAAGGGAGCTAAGGCCCACATATGATGGCATAAAACCAGTAACTATTTGATGGCAGCGATGTAATTACAAGATGGAACATCAGTTTAACAGGCATCGTGTTACAAGACCGAGATCTTTTATCATTGGCGATCGAGTTTATGTACGCAACATGCGATACAATCTGGAGAACTGGGAGTCAGGAGCAATAGTTAAGAGAGTTGGAAAAGTCACTTACAATCAGCTGAGACAACGAAACGGTAAGGTGAAGAACGCAAATCTCTCATCAGATACGATTCCACTAGAAATCCTAACCGAAACAGACCAGACCACAACCTTTTACCGAAGTTCACAACAACGCACCACCTACAACCCACACCTGGCAAACAATTACTTGTTTAACTGTAAACCCACGATACCCGAGATGTCATTCAATCGTCTCATGTGTTCATTTTTTTCCAAAGAGAGGTATTGGCATAGTCAGTAAATGAACTGTTGCGATTGCATAATGTGAAAATAGTACAATGTACAGAATTTGTGATATTCATTCATTCGGTTAGTTACGGATGTGACTCCCTCTTACCCAACAGAGCAGCACAGATATAACAAGAGTGCCGATCAAGGGTTCATGGACGAGTGCCGATAGTTTACTCAAATCCTCGGCGGATAGCCGTTTGCAAGTGACGTGGAATGACGCCGATGAATAGCCAGCCCGAGTAACAGATATCAAACGAGTGTTGCGAGGCGCCAACAGCAAAGCTTTCGGTGTACAGGAAACGGTACACCGGGTGGAAATAGGAAACCAGCATGCATTTAGTGGGGTTTTGTTTGGTGCCAGTTATCCGCTCCAATGCCACAGCCACTTATTTTGGCAAAAGGAGAGGTACATACGACTGCAATTAAAGGGGCTACTATGCACACACGAGTGACAATATTAACTGAAACGCATTCCAGAAGTTTGTTCCATTACAACTCAAAATCGATTAAACCGTAAGCTGAGATGGAAAGAGAGAAAAATAACATATGGAGAAAGCCGACAGCAGGAGGGAGATTGGTCGCATGACACATTAACTTCAGACTATCAATTGTCATTAGAGCCGAAGCCGCTGCTGTGTGGCGAAGAAATAGTTTGGAACAGGAAGTTGAGCTCGTATGCAGCTAAAATGTAAAACAAAAACGGGTAGCATTGTTCGATACAACGCCACTTTGATGATACTCCCCTTTAAAGCACGAGCTTATCGAGTGACTATCCCAAGAGCGTTCTATGTTGCGGTTAGCTGTTAGTAACTGAAGATGAAAATGAAAATGACTTTATTCGTATAAACGAATTTGCAGCAATAATATTAATTCAATCAAACAAAAATACTCTTTCAAAAATATCACGCCAAATGGGGCGAGGATTCAATGCCGAAATTTACACCGTAAATCGCTTCCTTAGACCAAAAATAGCTTTCGATTGATCAACCAAGTAACAAGCAAGTTAAGGACGGAAGTATTTCTGGATTTTTCAGTTCTCGAAAAATGGACGAGTTATTGACTTCGTGTAGATGAGAACGATTTGCAAGCCATGGGGACCTCATGCAGTTGGTGTGCATTATAGGAATATATGACTCTAACCAATCTGTCACATTCATGGAAGTGTTCGACGATCATATCTCAAATTAACTCGGTAGAGGCATAGCTTAGTCTTGCGATAACCTTAATGTCTGTTTTTATCATCAGGAAATCCTTTTCAATTAGACCGGGAAAAAATATAGGAGATGCATAGAGGGAGTGAAGAACAATGTAGGAACAAACAAAATGTCTAACTACATCCGGTGGAACGAATAGGGAACGCAGGCGTAGGTCATATAAAGATATCATTCGAACCTTCAACAGCTGTGTACTCACACGACCAGTCCAGTTGAGACTTTGTGATAACGTAACGCCAGGATACATAATACTGAATCACAAAGGTGAAATGCCGCGGTGAGATTGAGGGGCACACGAGTTACACACTTACCTCTCTGTCTAAAACTCCAGTTTTGTGGTTCGCAATTAGCTGTTCCCACAAGGCTTTGACCCGGTCCAGACTTAAACTGATCTCCGCGTTTTTCAGTAAAAAGTGTAACAGTTCAAAATGCCGCTTGATGATCTAGAAAACAGAAAATAGAGACGTGGAAATAGTAATGCGTTTATGGATGTGCCTATAGAGTGGAACTGAATAAAGATTATTAAAATGAAAGCAGTTGAATAAAGTCTGCGAGCACGGCTATCGTAGGGAATGGATTGCTGCTACCCTGATCCCGTAGTTAAGCCAAATTTTATCGATTAGATTGATAATGGTCGGCAAAAACAGAATTAAATCATGGGAACCCGTTAACATAAAGGCACCAGCTATGATAAATTAGGCAAGATATCAATGAATATGACTACCGCAAGCGTAGTAACCACGCTTAGGATTTTATGCAATCGGGCTAATCAATAAGGTAACTGCTAAACTGATGTAAAATCTATCACACAACAAACATAACCGTCAATGTACCAATACATCTATCTATCTATCTATCTATCTATCTATCTATCTATCTATCTATCTATCTATCTATCTATCTATCTATCTATCTATCTATCTATCTATATGCATACATAACTGTCGATCGAAATATCTATCAAATGATCGATTTATCAAGCGCCTAAATATCAATCTACTACACAGTGTACCCGATTGAATTAATCACACCATTGCATTGATATGTTCCATAAACCTGAATCCCGAAACAGGGATGTGCAAATTAATTTGTTTAAGTATCCGATTCTGATGCTGGTGCAAATGCTTACTGCGTGTGGCCCTCGCTAAAAACTATCTATTTGGTCAATCAGATGAAGTTGCGAAGAATAACGCATGAATGCAAACAAAATAAAAAACGGAATAACAAATCAACAGCGCTCACATCCAAATGTTTAAAGCCGAGTTCGTCCAGACTGTCCGCGCTGAGCGAGTCCCCATGTGACTGAAACGCCCGTTGCTCATAGCGTAGCAACGAGGAAACGACTTGAGAGATGAGATCATGACTGCGGATCAATTCGTTCATGTTGTCCTGAGAGTGAGGACACAGAGAGATTCACACTTAACACCAAAGTCGTCAAACGAGTTAGGAAATGGAACTTGTGAACTAGCCAAGAAATCGTTTTGTATCCAATTACAGAATACGTGCATGAACAGCTTTGAACATTAAAATAAAACCGAGGATTTCGAAACCTGAGCTAATTAATCCAACATGATAATGTCAAATCAGACCTTCAAGGTGAACCGATGTGTGACATGATGGCGCCGTTAGCATCAACAGCACTGCATCAGTAGAACGCCTGATTTGCATCCAGCTACGACAATAAAATATGGAATATATACTAGCGGTTTGGACTTCATACACTAGGCAATTTATGCAAGAGGAAGCACAAACACTCGGGTGATGTGCATAGGCCGAAGTGAAATATACAGTTGATCAGGATTTGTGAATCCGTAGAGTGACATCAACACAATTGACATCCATCATGCATATAAATCGGTCCAAAACCACAGGTTTGGAGTCAGGCATTGGACGAGGTAATGTCATGTTTCCTACGTGTCGTGAAGAAATTAAGAGGGAGAAAGTGATGATGATATTGCAGCGTGTTCAAAAGTAAAGAGGAAATGCGCAGTGCGATGACAAAAGCAATATGGTGAAATCAAGTTCAGAAGTGTTCGTGCATCGAGAAAACAACATTTACGAAGATATAAAATAGAATCTCAAACATTTTTCCGGAAACGGTGAAAAGTACAACTTTGAAATAATATCTAATAAATTATCAATAGATTAAATCTGCTTGAATTCAACCGTGTTCCGTTCTGCACACATGACCCAGCCAGCGTAGGCGGCGCTATCCACATCAACATGAACATGTACTGTAGACCAGCTTTAGAAACACTGCTGCGCTTGTTACTTTTTCAGTGCATGGTATGTTCAAGATGCGGCACATATTCCATAAATGATATGCAATCAGTTTCCGTTCGAGTCTTGCGTAGAAGGTCTGCGTTTCGCAGTACGCACGCGCTGTGTAGCAACATTTTTGTCGTCACGGTCAACATGACTTGTTCCAAACACAGGAGTTTAAACAGGAAAACTGGTATTTACGCTGTCAATCTGCTTATGAATATCGGTGTCTTACAAGAGGTTATCGGCCACGGTTTAACCAAGATATGTGAAATGATGTACTGGTTCGAGCTGACATTTTTCAGCAGTGATGATGGGGGTGATATAGTTCATTGATCAAAGCCGTTGCTCTTGAACATGTTGAACGTCAAACCAAATTCATTCCATTACAAAGAAAAGCAGTCCATTATCGACTGAACCTGCTCTTGAGAGTAAGCAATGATCGCTGCATCGTCGGCAAACAGCTGGTCGCGGATGAGCGTTATCAGGCATATAGTATCAATAGAAACTTATGCACGTAGTGTGAAAGATAAAAGTTTGACCAAGTATATCAAAATAGTGTTCCGAAAACGTCGAGATGGACTCAACAATCGGTAGAAAATATCGAACAGAAGAGCAAGCAGCGTCACCTGATTTAAGCATGGATAAAATCAAAATCGGTTGCAGATTACGGGAACATTAGCACGACATTATATATGAAGTATGTTATACTACATAAATGCGAACCTCGATATTATGCCACCTTCTGGGACCGAGCAAAATTGGCAGAGAAGCGAATGATACATAATAACGAGGGTTCGTAAAAATGGCTTTACAGTCAAATCTTGCGAATATCCCATCTACCGAGACCAAGCAAAAGGAACATAGTAGCGATGTGGCATAATTACAAGATCTGACTGTATCAGAAAACCTCACCTTTAAATTTTATTGAGTATATAATAATAAGAAAACGATAAGAAAAAATTTAAAAGCCATTATTCAGCAAGATTTCAATTAATCTCTCAGAGTAGGAATTTAAAGCGACGTAGTTGTTTGTTGGCCCCATCTTCTGAGACGAAGAGCCCTATATTCTAGATTTCAAGGACTTTGCTAACTAATGCCAATCCGAATCTGACAGAAAAGCCGTTGAGATTGAACAAGGCTAAATGCGTCAAAATTAGACGGTTAAGCATCCTTTGTACGCGGTAAAACTGGTTAAGTTAGTAAAGGTAAATTTGTGATTTATAGTTATATCCTCGTCGAAGAATGGCTGCGGTACCTATATAAAGGTGTTGATTTGCTCATTTCAATTTTGACACGGCAATTTTCGTGAAGTTATTTAGGGAGGCCAAGTCTCTTTCTCGAACAATTCACGTGACAACTTCGTCGACACCACACAATGTCAAATTAAAATATCAGTGGCATTCTGTAAGAAAGATCTCACTATTCGCTTTGTTTAGTTTGTCCAATCTGGTGGTCTACATGTTGCAGCGACAGACAACATATCGTGGAAGAAAAGTGTCCTTAGTGATGTCACAATAAATCAACCGAATTAACCGGATATCGAGTTAAGTAATTAGGAGTATTAAACAAATTGACATGCCATCACAGTTCAGGCACGGACGGTGGTGGCCAGAAGGCCAACGTCAAATAAACCGAAGTGACCTTAAAAAAGAGAACACGAGAATCGATCGATTTTTAACACCGAATCGCAGTTTGGACGTGAATAACAATGTGTAACTGCAGTATGTACGAAATCGAAGGTCAGGATAGGGGCAAATGCCGCACACTCAGAAACTGTGCGTAGGCTGAGATGTCGTTAGATTGCCCAGGCCTAAACAAATAACGGAAAGGCACAGTGACACTCCAGGTGGATTTCACATGAAGCTAGAAACGTAAGCAGATCGACGTAGCATTATGTTTACTTCGCGGTACAAAAATACTGCACATTGCACTCCGTGTATGAAAACATAAGCGTTAAGCCATTTAAAACACCATCCATCAATTTAAATGAGAAACTTCTTAATGAAGCGGGAAAAGCAACATACAACTGAAGAATATAAAACAGCAGAAAAGTGAATCAATTTGCTATGCGAGTGTTAGAATGAGTCTTAATGCCAGTTGTGAAACAAAACCACTCATGAAAACTCACATTAACAGATTCTAAATGTGTCCTACGATTGGCCGGTGAAATGTGGAATTCATGAACTCCCACAAAGCTCACTCTGCGATCAAGCGACAAGTACTAACTAGTTGCGCAAGGTTAACAATACGGAAGATGGTCGTGTTATAAGTCGGGTGAAATACATTGTTCGGTAAAACAAGACAACCATGTTCACTAAATATAAACTCAAAGAAGTTGATCGCCATGGTGATCATGTGGAAATTGATGGTTAGTAAATAATGGAAAATGGCGATATAACAACGTTCAAATTGTTAAACGAAATACATTGTATTGCACATTCGTCATCGAATTTGACTATAACAAATGAGAATAGATACAACTGAGGTAATTTAACAGCGAGAAGGTAAAAAAGAGAAAGCTATAGATTACTATTAAACCAGATCGCTAACCAATTGTAATCTTGAATTAGAATTTCGTTCATTATGTATCTACGATTCAATGCTGAAAAACTGGATTTAACATCTATTGATTAACTACAAGCAAAAAGAAGGTTAAAGGTGGAACATATTGATAAACCGTCACATTTTCTCATCGCTTTGTTAAAAAATCTGCAGGAAAAATTTGTTCAATCGAGGGAATGTCAATATTTCTTCAGCTGAGCTGATTTAGTAATACGTCATCTTCAACTTACTCACCCGCTCACTCACTCACTCTCTCTCTCTCGGCCAATAAACGGTTGAGTTACACTCAGAGGCATGACAATGAACGAAAAGGTTAAGACGCACAAAGCGCGAAAAGAAATGCTACTTCCAGCAAATGTAGGTTGGGGATGGAATTTTTAGAAATTGTGGGTCATACAATCGATACAGCTGGAATAACTTTCATCAAGCGGAAGATCATAGCAATAGAAGGCTAGTCTCCTGAAAAAATTGACACCAGCTATGCTGATTCCTCAAATTGATGAAATATTACATATGCCCAAAGAATAACAAAAAATCGCTTTCCCTCGCTTTAATCAAGCAAAACAACAATCAGTGATATTACCTCGCTTACACATCTATCGACTGACCCCAAAGCATGAGTAGTCTTAAAGACTAGCGCTCCACAGTCGTCTGTTGGCGCTGTTTCGCAACTGGTCATCAACGGTTGAATCCAACCATTCTCTTTCTTTACACAGAAATTACAACCGGAACAGACAAGATAATGAACCTTTGGTCGTGAAATTTCGGCCATATATCTTGCCGTTAAACATTTCTGGCACATTACGAAGGGACGTCAAGTGGCTGTGTATACTAATCACTCATCGTTGTTTTCATTTTTTTCTTTCAGATATGACATTTAGACGATATACCGCAGTTTACCGCCTATATAAGTTACATTGATAGCCTCAGAAATATTGTCGCAGATGTTTTATCAAGGACGACTGTCAACCAGCTAACGGCAATTGAAATTCTATGCAATCCGATGATCCCGAGTTTCGTGAAATTTCCAGATATTCTTTTTAATGTTTGCTCATCTGCTGATGCCGTTGAGCCCTTCGAATAATCACGGCGATATTTCAATCGTTAAATCCAGAATCCACGTACCCAGTGCTATTCGACGGTAATTCTCCAATCAGTTTCACGGAATTTACCATGCCAGCGTGCGCTCCACCATCAAGATGAATCAAATATGAGAAGGTATTCGTAAATGGACAAGAGAGTGTTTAGCTGGCCACAAAAACAACGTTCATATTCACACTATAACTAATCCCTGAACAATTCTGTAGCCAGACGCACGCGCTCCACTAATAAATCTCGGCATAGTTGTTCTTTTACCTCCATCAACCGGATATAACCATATCCTCACGTACAACGACTGCTACGCGAGACGGGCAAAGGCTTGCCCCTTAGCAGACATATCTTCAGAATCCGTCACCGGGCCTTTGTGCAATTCTGGATCGCACAATTTGGCTTCACCGCATGGATCACTAATGACCGTGTGATTCACGATCCACGTCAACGCTTTTCACAAAACTTGATTGTCTACACGGCTTCGATCACTTGAAAACGACTGCTCATCGCTCAGCGGCTGACGATCTAGTCGGACGCTTTCATCGGCAACCGAAAGCCACATTGATGGCCTGACGTCACCAGCCCGCTGGTCCCATAGGTTTAACTATACAGCAGATGTGGTAACCGACAATCGTGTCACAGATCAGACAGACACAAGGTCATATGTTACACAACTGGGAGCTCATATGAGAAACATCTGTATGGTTCACACACGAGTCGGTGAGCAACAAAAGCAATTCGACCCTGATATCCAAACTTGGGAGTTTGTGTAGCTCCGCGTCGACAGGTTCTAAAGATCTACAATGCGATGTACCCTATTGAGTCATGGAGCGTAAGGCAACATATTCTGTATTCGATCGGAATGGTGACAAGGATAGTGTGCGCATCGATTGATTGAAACCCGCACACATTTAGGAGACTATCAGAACTTTATCTGACCCTCAACATTCTAACTCAACTGTTACCGATGACCTTCCAGGACCAAACATAGCAACCCATCTGATTGTCTCGTGTTTCCGTACCACCGGACATTCTACACAGCGGATTGACCCAGGAAACACGTACCATCGGCTAAACCGTTAGCATAATCTTTTGACTACCCTTATTTTCGGGAGGTGACTTGGCCCTCAAAATTCGCTTTATACATCTAGTGACCTTGTCGATTATTATTCCTCTCACTACGGAACGCTCCAGGAGGAGTTTTGAAGCACTTCACATGCCACTTCGGTTTATATTTTTCAATGTGACAATTTCACGGATATCATACAATAATGGAAAAAAATAAATTTGAATATTCGAATAACGGGTACGCAACGAGTTCTTAAGATTATTTGGTTTGGGATATAGAATTTATGAGCGGATTCCACGACAGAACCACATTCACAATTCAGTTTCTATGGAATTTTACCTTAGATTACGCTTCTTCTTACTATTTCAACGTTTCAAGTTCAAACTGTTGCGGACTGCTATACGTTTCCTGATCGCTGTATTTTATTGAGCCTGTTCCTTTTCGAATTCATCTTTCGCCTTCAGTATCGGGATTATTCGCGATTTTCCTATAGTTTCCACTACAATTTTACAATGCCTTGCAAAATACGCAATTCGATTCCACAACGTCCAATCTAAAACCCAGCTTCTCATCAATTAGCTTCCGCGGTTTAGCAGCTAGAGGCCACAACCGCCTTTATACAGTTCGAGGTACAAACTGACCCCAACACCGTTAGGATGTTATCAGCAGTGCAAGTAACAGGGAAACTATTAGCAAGAGCATCGGTGTTCATTTAAAGGAGTTCTCAAACAAGTGCTGAAATGACTTGCTGTTTATTCGCTGAATGTTTTAGTATTTCCGTTGATAGGGACCAGTTGCTGCACAGAAAGTTGCTTAAGTAAACGTGATGTCAGTGACATCACCTAGACCAACCGAAACCATTCAGGCACGACAAACGACACATTTACGTTTGTATGGGGTAGCTTGGCTAGAGTTATTTGTGTTTGCACTACCATAACAAATAAATGTGAACAACTTACTCGTTTGGCTCTGCCAAGATAGTTCCTCAACAGTGACTTAACGTAGGCCAGCATGAAGTATGTCAATTTGTCCTGAAACCAAGATTGTATCAAATGGAAATTGAGAATTAATGGACACAGCGTTTATGGAATGAGATGCATCGGTAGATCTAACGTAAACTGGAAACCTTGTGTGAAGTATGTCACAAAAGAAATTAACATTGAGGCCAAGTTCAGTTAACGAGAAATCGTCAGATATTAACATGATTTGGGAACATCACGATAATACATAATTCGAGTCGGAGAAGCAGTAATACACGGACGAACAGCAAATATGCCATGCGGTTAGAATAAGTATGTAAAAAGATGCAACGTCAGGATATGCCACAATTTTTGTGAAACATTTGTCCACCATTATTCTTAAATATTTTCGTACGGAGTAGTTACGCAATAGGATATATGGAATATATGAGTAGACAATCAAAGCTCGTTTTATCTCTAATCGTCGTCAAGGACATTACTACACCGGTAGCATCTACTGAATGTTTAATTACCATACAACCGTGAAAAATAAAATGCTAAAAGATGGGGAGACGAAGGGCTTAAACAGCTACGGAATCTAGATAAGATTAAGCACAAACAAACTAGGATAAGGTGCCTACAGCTTGAATGGAACATGCATTCAATAAAGTTTCGTGAACGACCTCAGCAGGACATATTCTTGCGCTTTGATTACCATGCATCATACCAAGCTTTCGTTTTCACTCCACTTGATAACACACAAGTATGAGCGAACATTGTATGAGGATGCTTAGTGCAAGACCGACGCTGAACATGGGTTGAGGATGTTCCCTGATTTGTAACTAGCTACTGAGATATTTTATCGGGGCGATCTCAGCAAGGAAGCCGAACGGTGCATAGTCGGAAAAGTTACTAGTAAGGGTCTTTAGCTGCCTACGCATATGGTTTATCCATCTCGTGATCTACTCACCTAGGAATGCGTCGTCGTAAAAAGGATCCTTTACAGAAGCAGGCGTTCCGGCATCCATGAAATGTGACCAACCAACGTAACTTATACAGGTTGATCTGCTTCGCTATATCAACATTACTACAGAAAAGATTATTTCGGAGAACCTCCATGCAGATGCGGCGTTAACAGCTAATTTCCCTAATACTGCACACACATCGGTCGTCAAATATGTCGATTGTGCTCTTTACGTAAGGTCCACGTTTCACACACATACAGTGAAACAGAAGGTGCGAAACTTGGTTCTCATGTAAAGAGCACGCGGCGTTTTTATTTTTATTTATCTGGAAATTCAACGGCAAACGGAATATGTGTGTATTCATGGTATTCTCCTTACACTAATGAGGATTTATTCAAAATCGAAAAAACTTCTTTCGTTCACACGTTAGGCTTTACATTCTTGAAGTTGTTCGTATTGCGGATTAATGAGTCAGGTGTTATTGATTAACTTGGACTTGAGGAAAAGGATAGAGTAAGGGTTGGTTTGTCAATAGTATCTGCTTTGATAATTTTCTAGTGATGAGTGGGGGATTCAACCGAAAGAGTAGCGTTGCGTGGTAAATACACGAAATAGAATAAAAGTGGCACATAGGCTTCGGAGAGTAAGGCAGCGCAAAGAAATTAAAAAATTGGACGGCCGTGTTGATAAATATATTGCAACTGAATTGACTCGCATTTCACGTAGGATTGCATCTGATCACGTTGAACACAGGCGAAGCGAACGAAAATTCAAAATTTGGAAATCCTAAAATATACAAATCGTTCAGAAATCTATTCTCTATGGAAAATAAAATCCACGAGAGGAACACAGAATGCCGAAAGAAGTTCGGCAAGCATTCAGGAAAATCATGGATTTAATATTTAGTGACTCGATCAATAATCAAAGGCGAAACGTCAGTATGGATGAACCAAGTTACAGGTAAAGCGATGAAGAAGCTTCACGATCTTTGTGTCTGAGTTATTAACATACATGCCTACGGTTGATACCATGTTATGAAAAATAAATCAAACGCAGATGCATCTTGAAGCTCGCAACTTACAGTTCCAATATTGACCACTGCCGAAGTAAGCCAATAAGCCCATCGTAATTTTTGTTCATTTTCGGGACACCGAAATTCCTGGAGAATGACCAACTGTTGAGCAAGTGCCGCCTCAATCGGCTCAGGATGTTTGTACTCCAATGATTGAGGAGAAACGCTTGTCAATTTCTGATTAGATTTCCCTGAATCCTGAAGGTATACTTTATGACGAGTATAATTTCCATGAGCCAGATCCCAGAGCAGATCAACGCACATGTCCACTTTGCGGGCATCTTTGGTTTTGGTTCCGATCCTACCAATGAGATTGAGCAATCGAGCTCGGCCATGACGCACGTGTGAGGGTTCATCGCGTTGCTGAGCGTTAGGCTTCGTGAGCGTGTCTCGGCCACTGATTGAAGATTGTGCATTGTGTGCTTGTTGGTTCAATTGTAACCAACTCTGAAAAGTAAGTGATAGCCTGCAATGCAAGGAAATTTGAGTGCAATCGGTTAGAGTAGTTTTTGGGTAACGTTTCACTTCTGACACAGAAGGTTCGTCAGACCAAGGGTGATAGACAGGACAGGGAACATGCTTAAGTAGTAGTCAACCCACCACCATTTATTTCACCTTACCGCTAAACAGTCTATAGTACGCCTACAGAGTGTCACGTCTCGTGGGAAAACTACACTAACCAATTGCACTCAAATTTCCTTGCATTATGAATACACGATCGGTCCCAAACATATTCCAATCGATTGCTAAGTGATAGCCTATTATCATGCACCGGAAAATAATTATTGGAATTTTACTAGTATTTCAGATCTTACATCCCGGGCAGTCACAAACCATTACCCGTTTTAGTTGTTTGCCTTCGTTGGGTCAAAACAGTCAGCTTAGTTTGAGTGAGTTCTGACACAAGAAAAAAAGTGATAAAGTGTTAAACGTTGAAGTAAGTGTTGAACAGGACTGACACAAGTAACTTTAGAATGGTTTTAACTCATGCCTTTTAATTAATGTAAGTTTGATGGATAAAATAGTGTGATGATAAATACAATGAGGGGCTAACTGAAATCTGGCATAAAACTGAATGGCGGTAAGACATGCAAAAAAGTAGATTCACCACGAAACGAAATACATATTACTGTGAAATGAAAGACGGCGAGCCTGTGAAACGAACCAACGGAAGAACAAAAAGAGATATTCCGTTCACTTATCCAAGTAACACAGAAATAGCACATCGTATCATTTGGTTATCGGGAATGTCAGCTTCAGCGCAGAGTCCATTATCTTCTCGTCAATGCAGAAAAGTGGAGGTATGAGCTGAATAATATATATGATGCAAAATGCCAGGGCATGTAACATCTCAGACATCAGCTTCTTCGTTATGTTCGCTTCGCGTTGGCTGGTGACTACGTTGTGCATTCGTCTATTCCCCACTATCAAATAACTGACTAAGGCAGAGGGAGGGATATGATGGTTACCGATAAATGGAGGGTCATTTTACTGCATCAAATACACACATTGAAGAGTTGACATAGTTAAACATTCGCCCCGAAATAAATTTAATTAATCATGCTTACCAGCTCGACCAGAAACAACAGATACTTCATTTGGCTTTCAACGAAGCGAGATGAGGCCACATCCGTGATCAAGGTCAGGATGTTGTCCACCGCGGCACCTGGTTGAGTTGTTGTTCGATTCCAGATGGCTTTCAACTCGTGATCACTGATACGATCGCCCAACAGACGGAATAATTCACTCAACGCATTCATGTACGGCTTACTGTCGAGATTATCTGAGAAGAAAATGGAAAATAACGGTCACACGAATAAATTTTCAAGGGGAATAAAAAATTACCGAGGACAGCCACAACAAGGGAATAATAAAACTACACTTCGCTAATCGGTATCGTTTACCAGCATTTGGCAATAAGGGTGGTTTAAATTAAATAGCATACTAAAATGAGTGTTAGCACATGCGATCCAAGTCATCACTCATTTCTGACGGTTAAGATGCTGGCTCGATGGTCGGATCTAGACATATAATTGAAAAACGAATAATACCAGACAGACTACCGCGTCTCCTCGATTGCAGCACATTACCTGTGCCAATGGAGCATTTTAGTGTGATGTTATCAGGGTTTTTAAAAGCCCCGCCCAATTGCATATGCGTGTGGAGTCTGGTTCATACTGAGTGGTGAGGGTAAAGCCGAAAGGAAGCCTTCAAGGTGATGCTATAAATCTGTATCGGAAAACTATAATTGGATTTAGGTTTACATAATTGAACTCGGTGCTGATAAGCTGTATTGATTTCACAGTTTTCAAGACTCTATTTGTGATGGTGAAGCATTGTTGCGTGGTAAAGATTCTCAAGAATCGCGAATAAAGATTTTATGGGGGAAAACGCGATTGCTTCGTATGTACCATTGGATGACTGCTATAAAAATAGAGATGCAATCAAACTTCCATTGAGGTGTTTGCTTTCTGTGAGTTCATATGGGGTCAATATATAGGGCCGATAATGAAGTACTCTTTAATATAAGCATTCAGTTTGGACAACACGGATCGCGGTAGCGTTCGAAATATCTTGTCGTAGTAAATTCACACAGAAAGCAAATACGCACAGAGAAGAAACGACGTCTGCAATCGAGTCTTGAGTGCGGTATAACGAGACAAATTGAATGACTTCATGTATTCTTGGGGGAATTGACTTCTATCAAATCTCGGAGAGGGTGACTTTCCATTGAGAATCATGTCGCTCCTTACTCGCCTTTACGTAAAATCAGTCAATCCCAGCACGACCATTCACTCTCTAGCCGATCAAAGTGAACCACAACGAAAAAAAGAAAAGTGATTGAAACGATAGGAAATATATATCAACAGAGCTATGAGGCAACATTCAGAAAGATGATGGATTCGAAAGAATAAGAATATCAGACCTATAAATGGTTTGCAGGAATTGTATTGTAAACAATCAGAAAAGATTAAATAACATTTAATGTAGCTCAGCGTATCATATTAGAATTGGAATACAAATTCCGCATACCACTTTGCTACTTTTCTACAATAATAATTTTGAATTTAATCAAGCGAGCGTTAAGTATTATTTCGGCAAAAGAGTTGTTAGCTACGCCAAACCTTAAACAAACAAGCAAGTTAAAGTAAGTATGTATGCATGTTGTTGTTAAAGTAAACTGCCTAGGAAATATGTATTAATCCATATGATCAAATTAGCAGACGATTATGAATGCGCAAAAAAAACAATTGACATGGAAAAAGAATGTTGGAACGCAGCATTCAGTCATTAAACGTACGCATGGATTTCAATAGCACATTATTTTCATGTAGCCAATTCATCAACAAGTCCAAACGTATTGCGCGGCGGCGATTCCGACGGACTAGAAAGGCGGTGTTCTCTGATGCCAACAAACTAGCCGATGACACGTGTGAAACTGGTCGGTGTCTCGTTTGGTCGTTTCCATTTTCTCCAAGCGAAACTTCCACTTGTGATACCAGATTACGCAATGCAAGCATACGACCCGCAAAACTTGCGCCAGCTGAACCTTCAGGAGGTGACAAGGCAGATAGCAATATGGTCGAATGCATTCTGTCGATCAGATGAATAGCGAACTGGGAGGGTTGTGCTGAGGAAGCCACCATTGAAGCTACCGTGACAGATTCCCAATCGGGTTCGAGGGGCGAAGCAGGTGAATCGAAAAACGCGGTGACGTAGGTGGATAGACCCAAATCGGACAGACGATAAGTGAGCACACGAACGCTCGTAACTAGATCGAAAATGCGTGAGTTCTGGAATAGAACGAACAGAATGTAATTACAATTCAAATCTATGAGAAGCATTATGAGAACAACTACAGAAGATTCTTAATATTATTTAAAAAGTTACCACTAAGTTACAACAGATTAACCATCGAAATTCATAGGTTATGAGCAAGCTTGGGCAAATATTATCCGGGGTTGAATTCTCATACAATCACAATCATGCCTTTAGAACTTCACATATACTACTGATTCGGAAATTGTCATTCCAACTGTGAAAAGGTAATTCAGACAGATAGATTCTATCGTTAGTCATGGACAGTTAGATTCCAGTTTGGAGCAGGATGATACGGATCAAACAATAACATCATTGTTAAACAGAGCCTTCAAAAGCAGGGCAATGTGTAAGTCTATCCACTGACGAGCTGCGCAAAAGAAAAATAGACTTGAAGCGAATAATTGTAGCTCATGGATTAGATGTTCTACGTTCTGTGTTTGCTGATCAGGCATTACAGCCAGATGGCATCATCAGCTGAGCTTCTTGCGAAGTGTTCGTAATCGTCGTGTATCTTAAACACAAATCGTCAGGAGGCTTTTCTACGAGCAACCAAACGCACAGGCCATAAAGCCTCTACAATACAATGAGAATGTTTCTGAAATCGCTGCAAGAGCACTCCGACCACTTGGGATCAACGTTGCACATAGACCTACGCAAAAACTCCGCAATCACCTGTACAAATTGAAAGATGGTTTAAAAGAAGACAAAACAAACGTGGTCTACAAAACCAATGCGCGGATTGTGAGGTGCATTAGGTGTGACAAACTGGAAGGAGACTGAGTGAACACCAATCAGCGGTGAGGAAGCACGATTACAAATCGCTATTATAAATTCACGTTGGCCAAGAAAGACATCAATTCAACTGGAATGGAACCCAATTCATTGCAAGCGGACGTACGCACCACATACAGGAATTCCTCGAAACATGGAATTCCAAAGCGCGGTCTTTGAATGAACACGTTCAATCGGACTACGTGTGTGCCAACGAGGAACCGAACATTAGGCCGTGGGACCATGAGAACAACCAATGACGAGGAATAAAATAGAACGGCCAGTGTATAATAAATCAGAAGACACGATGATTACGAACACATCGCAATAATCTCAGCTGACGATGTCATCTAGGTTGACGACGAAACGTCTTACTGCTACAATGCCAGCCCAGGGAACACGGAACGCACAACAAAAAATGTACCAATTAATTTTAGTGTGATGCTCATATCCACCACACTAAATTGGTCAAATTTAAGCGTCATGAACGATTGATCCGGAATCACTTTGTGGTTCTGAAGTTGAGCATCGAGGTCTATCGTAAGAATAATATTTAACAGTGTCATTCAAGTGAAAGTCTATTTCGAGCGAAGCAAATAGTACTGGTTGCTAGATAACTGTAAGCATTCGGCGTTCTGGTTACGGAGCTACTTTACGTCCCAGTGCAGAATGGCTTTGAGTCAACATAAAATGTATTACCAAGCAATAACAACTAAATGCAATAAGACCAAAATGGTTTACGAAACAGTACCATATCTGTATCACATTGCATGAATAGATAGATAGATAGATAGATAGATAGATAGATAGATATATAGATAGATAGATAGATAGATAGATAGATAGATAGATAGATAGATAGATAGATAGATAGACAGATAGATAGATAGATTGATTGATAGAGAGATACACGAAGTAATCAATCAGTTGTTGTGTGAACGTTTCATAGCTGCTGAAAACATCAGACCCGGTTGCACTCGCTGATCACAGTGTGCATTACAAAGACTGCGTCTGTTCGTTGTCACCCGTTCGGTGTAAACTTCACTTTCACTTTGTATTGATCGTACGGTATTCATGAACCGATAGTCAAGCACAGTATAATCTTATTCCTGGTTATTTGGAAATCGCGTGGAGGATACAGCCATGAGACGAACACAGCACTTTTATGAATATCTGGTGAGCTAAGAGTAACAATGATTAAGGTTACCTGAAACGACCAATGAGCTTGCCATCTTCAAATCAATGCTACAGTACCATGACGACTGTTCAAGACCATGTACTACAGTGGACGATGAAGAAGCTAACTCAAAACAATAGCATCCAGATCGATTACCAATTTTGGCGAAAACAAAAAAACCTGCAAGTTGAGATTCCGCTAAAAATGACAACCTGAACCATCTAATCAGCGAGTATATATGAGGCAGATGAATGATTCCAACTCGAGACATGGGGGTTGCGAATAATATAACGTTGAGCGAGACAAATGCGAAATGTCTGAAATCAGTTAATGAAAGCGTAACCTACACGATCTTTGAAATCGTTTTCATTCAAATTGTTTAATCTCCAGAGAGCTCGATGTATGACCACGGGAGCGGAACCCTGAATCAAGGTTGGTGGCAGAAGAAAGTCAGCACATTTGGCGATGGGTTGCAGAACCGCAGCCAGTATCTATAAATAATCGTCAGATCCAATATACCGAGAGTTTATAATTGATTTTGGATGGAAACATCGTAGATTTCAATTTTATCAATTCAATTTAATTTTAATGGTCTAAAAGCATATAGCTTCACAAAAACCACAGAATAATATGGGAACTACGAATAATATAACAAGCAAAAACGCGATTTGGTTGTATACTTAGTGGTTCAAGAATCAGGTAAAAATCCAGAGGGCAGAAATTGTTTTCGATTGGTGGGATGAGAAATGTAGATGCTTGGGGTCAAGATGTATAGTTTTCTTCGATGCAGGGGTAAGGGTAAAAAAGGCATCGAGACTTCTCTCGAAAATCTGCTGAGTTTACAACATAATCGGGTAGATTGTTCCAAGTAAAACAAATTCGTACGACAAAAAACGTCGTCTACAGTTGAGTTGCGAGTGATGGCAGGTTCGAAGTGATTAAATAAAAAAGCCAAGCTACTTATCCATGATTTCTGGTTTCTACCAGGACTGTGAGTTTGGAATTACAAAATTAAATTCTGAACAAAGTGCCACACAGTCTAATGGAGTAAAACATGGCTACAAGAAAACTAAAAACTTGGCAGACCAACGAATTTTCAGCATTGAATTTACACCAACAGCGAAACTTTATACATTCCGACTCTATAATGTTACACCGAATAAACGATATTTCAAAACAAAGCAAAGTGTGCATTGGTGCAGGGTGCAAATATTCGTTGAAACAACATCATCATATGGGCATTTGGTAGATCAGGTATAAGGTGGAACTTATAGGTTAGCCAGCTAATTTATTACAACCGTCATGGCTGAATCGGTGCAACGTTGTGCAATCATGATACGTAATCATTTCATTTGGCCGGAGCAACCACCAACAGTTACCCGTAATGTGACTAGCCTAGTCAAAGTCGGTTGCAAGTGGACATACTGCATCTATAGAAATTCGTCTTTAGATATTGATGAAAAAGCACACGTATACAAGACACACAAATTAACACGTCCCATTCGCTTTAGGGAGTATACTCCTCAGAAAAAATATGAATATACAGGAATTTTCAAAATAGGGAGAATTCATCAACAAATTTTCCGACTGTTTCAGTGACAACCACCGGATATGATTGACGTAAGCCGAGGTTCAACGCTCAAAAGCCAGAAACAAATTGCACCGTATTGAACCAATTAATTTGGATTAAAGTTCCACAGAAAAATATTTTTGTCACATTGAGTCAGGTTGAATGATTAGAATGATATAATAGCATACATTTTGCAGGCGAATTACCGAAAATAGCAAACAGACCTCTCGTCGATCAAATCAATTTCTAGTATGAAAGCACGAGCATTTTAGGGATGAAATAATTGGAAAATAGCGTTAATGCACTCAGAAGCGACGTGTGTATCGTGAGAAATTTCACGTATGTGACTTACATTCATATCAATCCATTTCTGTGTACCAAGCCAATAAATATGTTCAAAGCCACCAAAGAAGCCGAAACAATTGATCAAATTAACTAGATAAAAGTGTTTTGGCGATGGCAGCATCTCCGCATACAAGTCTGTCTTTGGCCCATGGGACTGTTGAATGATTTGCTGCCAATTGTTGAACGGGTCACTGTACCAAAGGGTTGAAATGTGGACAATCAACGGTAAATGCTGGCTGTCAACAGAGCAATCGATAATACCAAAACAGATCCCAAAATATTCGAGTGCAACATTACATTCGTACCGAAGCTGATATCACAAGTAGGTGATAAACAAAGTAATCCAAAGCGCATGCGATAGTTCTCGTCACTTCAAGCTTATAAAACGGGTTTAGCACTACACGAATCGCAAAAATTTGACATGAATGACGTCTTTCCGCCGCACACGATATCTTCGTATGCAGTTAAGAGTAGTGTCATCATCGTCATCATAAAGCACATGTCTGGAGCCAAAGTACCAAGAAACACGTAGCAGGAAAAGCACACAGGAAAACGTGTAAAAATTATGGTTTAGATGCACTGCATGACAGCTTTAGAGATTACTGCGAATTCGTCACCTGTACACTTTTACGTTCATTCGAGTATTCGATAACTGCGGTTCCCATAATATTTTGGGAGTTACCTGGTACCATAACATGCGCAATGATGTCACCGTAATAAGAATTTAGGCAGTAATATTGATAAAGAAAATCATAAAAAGCTGCACGGGGGGCGTTAGTTGGGCCACATTTTAAGAATGCCAGATCACAGACTGCCGAAACAGATTCTTTTAGAAACGCCACATCCCGATTAACCTAGTATGTGATTTAGCCAAATCACCACATGGAATAAGCAGATAAAGATCCTTACTTATACTGTTCCAAATTCAGTTTCAGTTGGCTTTCGGGACGCGAGTCTGCGATCAGAGATTGCGGTGGCAAGTTACACTTGAGGATACGTCGAAATCCGTGTTCAGTGAGGTTCTTCGGCTAAGAATATTCTTGAAGTGTCTGCTTAATCTTGTCCATTGTTAAAACTAGGAAAGCTGATAGATTAAAGTTGAGGCCACCAGGAAACTGCATTGCTGATATCGCTCTACTAGCTCACGACATTTGTTTGAATGCATGTTTCGTTCGAGCTGTTTTAACAGTGTAGTGAGAGTGATACACGGATATACCTTATCCTTTACATCCCATGTTCCCGTATTTATGGTCGGCGCCAATTTTTGCCGTACATGCTATTTTTGGAATTCCATACATCAACATATGGTAGAATCTGCTTTTCGGGCAATAATTAAAGCAAAAGTGGACCTATATATGCAAACGAACATCATTCGTGAGCCACAGATTGTATATACTATACTCGTTATATACTATTTTTGTATATTTTGGTTTATACTGTAGTCCTGTGATGTTGTAAAGTATTGACGTTTTAACCATAAATCCTTGAATCTCAGTGCAATATGACTGTGCACCCTTATCTAAATATTTCGCAGCATTTACACAGCGCGTTTCTTTCCCCAGCCATTATGGAATATTTTATTGTGGCGTGATTGTATGGCCGTTACGCGTTTAGTACATCCCACCGATGTAATGCTATCTTTGACTATGATGATCAAACTGATTCAATTTCGTTCGTTTTTATTGGATGATCAAACGCGCCGTGTAACAAACTTTCCATTCTGACTTATTTCGCGGTTTTGTCAGATAGCAGATGCAGGTGATAGGTGTTCATCCCAGTATTGAGCACGCGGTAATCCTCAATACTTGAAATCACGGTTGAATTTTTATACTGCTTCAAATTACCAGTGCGTACCATTACTGACAAGAGGCTCCGCAATCCCTTGACAAAACATTAAAGTTGCTTAGGCTACACGCTAAGCCGCAGTACTTTCGTGGCAAATAAAATAGTGCGCGTGCGATAGGAGATTTTTGTGTGCGGAACGTGATTGGTGTAACATAAGTAATTGCCACTTAAAAGGTTTGCGCGTTGCGTACCTGAACTTTGTATCCACAACGTTTAAAAAAGATTATCGTAGCACAGCACCCCAATTTAAACACCTGTTTTGATTGCAAAATATACCATTAGCATCATTCGGCACGTCGGTGAAGCTCCAAGACTTTGCATACGTAACCGCTTAAATTACAACGAGTTTAACATAACTATTCACGAAAGAATGAGTCAGGTGGCTAGTGGCGTCGAGAAAGTAATGAAAATGTCTTACGTGCGAATCAAATCTCACGTTCAGCTGAAGACCGACACAAATGGAGAATGCTGAACTACATAGATATGGCTGAAAATTTAGGCTTGGTAGATTTTTATCAAAGATAAAACTACGAGAGGACGTCATCTCTCAGGTAAACTGAGCTCGTGTTATCAATAATAAACTGTGGTCTAATGTAGATTGTTTTATTGTACACTTTCGGATGATTTCAAACGTGAATTTATATGGTAAGCGCATGATTATCACATATTCCGCACCATTTTACGTTCGGATTCCAGATTAAAACTCTATCATAAAACGTTCACAGCAACATGTATCACCCAGTGCATGAGCGCCGTTTGCGCAGTGACTGTGTTTTTCGCCCAGCAACCGAAAGCACTACTTACTCTTCCAAACCATTGAAATCACCCTCTACTCTAAGCTTCTAAATCGAAATCTGATGAGAAAGTAATTGCCACCTAGTGGAATCAATTCCGAGAGCATTTACACCCACTTTACAAATTTCTCTGTAGAACATATGTGGCCTAACAAAAAGTTGACTCCTATCCTTTAACGTCCAGTAGACTAGATTTTGTTTGTAATTAAACTGAGCAAGTAAGCGTAGACGAGGCTGTCGTTTTAAAGTGGACACGGAGTGGAAACTAGCTATATGAAAACACATCTGTATTTGTTCGAAAACATTCGATGTGTTAAAAATGTGATGGATGCTTCACGAGAAGCAGTCCGCTTTCATTCGTGTTTTGAGCGGATACTTGAGATTTCACTGACATACATTATGGCATTCTTTGCCCGCTCCACATTATAATTTTTGTCAACATGGTCTGCTTGTGATTACTCGAAATGGGATTTCAAACTAGACAAGATGACCGTTGCTTTTCCAATCCGCTTATTTATCTTAGTGTCTATCATGGGGATATCCGCAATATTCGAAACAAGATATTGAAAGTGATGTACTCATTCAGGCTAACATTGTTAAGCAAGTATTATGCTCGACAATAGATGTATATTGTACGGTTAAACAAAAGCAGATGTAACTAACCTGTGAGTGCCTGTGTTGGTATTGCGATCGCGGCACAATTGCTGGTAGTTCGTTTCGCAATCGAATATCATTGACAACTGTCGCAGAAGCTCGATTAACACACAATTATCCTTCCTTAACTTCTCATGTTTGTTATGTGCATCATTTACTCCGCTCTTAACAATCTGTTCTTGTTTGAAAACCATCAAATAAACGCATATTAACCGAACAGCGAGCTCTAGCATGTTATGAACACCTTCTTGCGTATCCCGATTCCAATTGAAAACAGCCTGTGATGTCAAGATCTATTTGAAGAACGTAGTGGAAAAAAAAGATTTATAAACATACATTGCAGTTGACACAGAAATCAATAAACAAGATTTGAAAGCTAAAAGTGAACACAATCGGCATAATTCCAAACTGGAATCACGGTGATGAACTGTATAGACACAGCGGTTAGAACGTATGATTTTCAATCGACAAGCCTATGTTCTAATTTCAATGCTATTGATATTTTTGGAATTGTGCTCAAGGCCATTTACATCATACATGTGTAAAATGTGTATCGCAATAACCGGAAAATAACGAAAAATGAGTGTAAAAACACAGCAAGTTGAATTGCAATCCATACAATCGTTGTATCTTATTTCAAGGGCGCTGTTAGCTAGATAGCGAAACTGCAAAAAAAGACTCGTGTAAGACAGACTGGATTTCTAGACAGTCGATGCCGTGTATCTCAAATTATCACCATCCGTCAGATGATAGTGCTACCCCATGCGTTCTGTAGAGTACCTATCATAGCTTTCACAAACACTCAAGTGACATTTGGGTCAATCGATCGGAAAGTCTTATTTAACTGTGTAATGGCACGGGAAAGACCCGAGAAAGAAATGTTCGAAAACATATTGTCAAAACTACAGCGATAATCCAATATACAGTTAATTGACATTTACATTTTCACATGGTCAAGAGTGCTGCTTTATCTTGCTGTTTCTTTGCACAATTTCGCGATTGATGGTAACAGAATAAATCTGTTTTCTGCTTTGAAAGTGACAATCTACATTATTAAGATGATATATATCTTTTAGGAGATAACTATGACAATCATACAAACTTTGAACAGACTGGTAATTTGAGTTTATAGGCAATACACCTACACCTACACAAACCAAACAAGCGCATAACAGTTCACCCGAACCAACATAAATTGTTTATAAACATTTTGGTCAACTAGACATTTTGTTAGTGATTGTGCCGAGAAAATAATTGCCTAATGTGTACACGAAATAAGTGTCTGGTTCGCTAATCCTAACATTTATGGTAAAGACGCGACGTTTCGCTTTGTAATAACGTTCAAGTTTGCATTATGGTTGTATCTCTTAAGCTGATCTATAGATGTGAAATGACCGGCATTCTTTACTCACGCCATATAAAACAGGAAAAGAGCTCTATTGAGCAATTAAGATATGCAATGCGATGTTTGAAAATGATTTTTAGAATAATTGTGACGGTTTAGCACTATCTGAATTTAGTGATACATGAACCTCATGTATCGTCGCCCAGCAACACTCGAGTATTTACACTAATCCAGTGAATCAGGAGAATACCAGCCAGCCATTAACCAAAAAATCATAATTTTATCAAATTCTCTAAGTACCTTCGTTAAGCATTCTGGCATACAAGCGGTGAGGAATTGGCGCAGTTCTGGAAGCATATCAATCGAAGTTAGCCCATCCTCATGAATTTTCTTTGAAGCTCCGATCATACATTTACCGAATGCTTGCTCTCGCAGGCAGGGTATATCCCAATGTTCAACGTAAACACGAGAGTGTAGGCGATGATATTCAGCGGAAGTAAATTCTATCGCAGGGTCACATCCGAAACAATGATCCGAAGAGGAATCTTGGCCAACACTGGAATTACATCTCCTAATTGAGGGTTTGGTGTTCTAATATTGAACAAAATATACAGATTACAAACAGATTATTGAAAAATCAAATTTAACCTCAAGCAAAATACGATGGAAAGAAACTAACCAGCTCATGAGCCGAAAATATGATATCAATCATGAGATCGAATCGAGCAAATTTTAAAGTCAGATAAGCTTGCAAACTGGGTTGGTGAAAGCAAATGATAATAAATGAACCTGGCAGCCTTCGAGAGAATTGTTCATGGGCCAAATGATTGAGAGACTAATAGTAAAAATTGAATTCTTAAAGTGGGAGAATAACTATTCTTAAATAATTGATAATAAAGTTTACGTTAAGTATGTGAATGGGTGATTGGTGTATAAATCACATTCGGCATCTATCCACTACCGCAGAATAATTATATGAATAATTATATTACTCTTTAAGCGTTTTTAAAAAGTACACAAAATAAAGAATTGCATATTATTGATCGATAGATTCTACTAAAGCAACTGTTTCTGTTATAAATATTGTAAAATGTGTTTACAATTCACACCTGAGGTAATTGGCTTTCAAACATCAGCACAGAAATAGTTTCATTGACATCGAAATTGGTGTTGCGTAGAATGGATTCAATTTTTTCTCTGTCCCCGTATCCTAACTTAACAATTTTATCGACAGCACCTGTAACATCCATTACGTTAGCTAGGCTTTTCACGAAAGCCTTAGGATAAGGCGCTAACGAAGTGCATCTTCATTTTAGGCAGTAAAACAAACAATATATATGTAAAACCGAGTGTTTAAATTTTTGTCCCATGTATTTATTGAGATACAATTATATATCTAGATGGATCAAAATATTGCTTCGAATAAGTTAGAGCAGGTTTTGGTAAACCATAAGCTACGCCAGAACATCTGCTGTAGTCAACAAAGTTATATTTGTATGCCACTATTATATAGGGTTGTTACAAAGAACGACGATGTTTAAATACAGAATCACAAAGTGATTTCTGGCCAAGCGCGTTCGAGGCGCATATAAAAGACCAAAGTATTGTGGTACTCACATCCCCATCCCTTACACACCACTACCGGTTTCAGTCAGTTTGCCATCGTCAAGTGGAGACAGTAAGATCAGGTTCAGTGAGCCTTGTAACAGTGATCCTGTAATTGAGCGTGGTGGTTCTTTGTAAGAACCCTATATAACAGTGGCATACAAATATAACTTTGTTTACCGCTTTTCCACTGTTTCAAGGCTCAATGAACCTGATCTTACTGTCTCAACCTGACGATGGCAAACAGCCTGAAACTGGTAGTGTTGTGTAAGGGATGGGGATGTGAGCACCACAATACTCTGCTGTAGTCGTTATTAAAAATGTACTGCAAAATACCCAGCAAATAGCATACGAGTTTGAGGAGAGCTCATTGGCAACTGAACACCTTTACAGATTGTAAGACACTAAACCGAAATTAGCAAGGATCACTAGACATTAGGCTCCTTGACGAGCAAGATCTTTGTGTAACTAACATCAGGCCGGTACATGCTTGTTTGCGTGCACATTCTGATCAATCTTTCACTGATTCGGTCTCAAAAACGAGGTATTAGCGAGGTTGATGCGGCCTAGATTACAAGGTGATTCAAGATGTGCACGTTAGAAATGATCTAGTACTATGCACAGAGGCTTGCAGTGTACGCAACAACTGTGGAATAGCAGCAGCTTGCGTCACTGGAACCAAGGTCGATGTGATTGACATATCTGAACCATCAGTTGTATGAACTAAGTACGCCAACTATTGTCAGGATACGAATACTACTGCGACAGGAGCTGTTGAAATTATGAATAATGAAGACATTCCCTATAGTGAAGAACAGTTTACGATTGCTTCTCAAGCAATCAAACTAACCTCGGTTATTTTTAATGTCCATAGGAGCTAGACTGTTGCATGGCTGGATGATTCATTTTCTTAAGTTTACATTGGAAGTACTGAAATGACAGCTGAACATTTTTCTAATTACTGGAGATTCTAATCTCACTGATATCGTTTGGGGAACCGAAGTTACTCCATGATAGTCAGCTGAGTCGCAAATAATGGACCGGCTCTATGAGAGGGCCCTTCATCAAATTATCAAGGAAACTACAATGTTTAGGTCAGGGCATACTTCGTCCATTATCGATTAGGTTCCCATGACTGTGATATTTATGGCATTAAATACATATAGCGTATATACATGAGTGATCAAGCCGCGATTATTTACTGGAGTTTAGCGTAAACTGGACATCAAGTTGAGATGTCTCTCAACATACTTACTTACTTACTTTTGTGCGGCTGGCTCCACGTGTGGATTAGCCGGCTTCATTGATGTCTCAGATCGCATCAGCCCACACACGTCGATCGGAGGCGAGATCGTTGCAGATCGTGATCCAGTCTCGTTCCCACCTGCGAACTCCGTAGACGGTACGCAGACCCATTGAGACATCATCATGAAGTTTCTTGGGGGTAGTGTACAAGTGATGTCCCCAGCACCACTCGGTGTTTGTTCGAGTACACCTCTCTAGCCTTTGCACAGCCAAGTGCAACCTACAAGGCAGCAGGGAGTTGGCAGATAAACGCGCTGTGCGCCAGTTATCTACCTACGGGACTTCTCTCCGGATTTTTCCTCGGGGTTTTCTCCCGAAGCCTTTCCCGCAATCGGGTGACCCACAAGGCAGTGTGGGTTTGTGGTCAGGGTTTTCCTTCCCCTAGATGGATTGCCAGTAGCTGACGAGCTCCATCTGCCCGGAGCAAACTGGTTTTAAGGCGCCAGTCACCCGCCTTCGCCCCTTCTCCTGTCAGTAAGAGCAGTTCCGCCGGGCTTGTGAAAGCCACTCGTGCAGGCCAGGAGTTGGACTTGGTTGTCAGAGGCTATTTGAGACGCACGCCACGTGGGAGCATTTTATAGATAGTAGGTGGCTCATTCCTACTATCACCCCCGGCTGTGACATTGTTTAAGTAGAAATCAGGTGGAATATTATAAAAGGGAGCCTCTTACAAATACATGAACTTTTGATTCTACACAACTAGTAAAACCGTAAGGAAAACCATCATAGATGAGCGC
Organism: Atriophallophorus winterbourni; assembly: GCA_013407085.1. NCBI lineage: Eukaryota > Metazoa > Platyhelminthes > Trematoda > Plagiorchiida > Microphallidae > Atriophallophorus > Atriophallophorus winterbourni. The sequence continues at coordinate 4,246 of JACCGJ010016544.1, read as the reverse complement.
GTCTATTGGTGAGATATCAGATGGCATGGCCTTATTTTGGAAATTTGTAAATTCTATGATTAAGCTAACTCGCATACTTGGCTCTATACAGCACCGGAGACTATTGTGTATATTTCGACCATGATCTAATGACAACTCTAAACCGGTCATGCGATTCCGTCATGCATTTCGAACTCGTTATATACTTTTTTAAGGTATTCTGACTTTGGAGCAGACATCGCTCAGCATTGTATTTTATTATGCGATAATATCTTGAAAGAATCGATATTTTCGTATTGAAATACTTTTAATACAATGCATCCCAAAACGTCTAAGTTTTCCCGTATTAAACATAAAATTGCACTTTGAAGTTATACGATAAAACTTCCACAAAGTTGAACAATATAGAAAACTACTATTTCCAGTGTTAAGATTACGTTAAAAAGTAACAAAAATTTAACCTGTGTTAAAATCGGAAAATCGTTATAAATTGTAGTTACGAACAGTCGAAAATCAGAACCATCGAAAGACTGAAGATTTAAAAGTGAAAGACGAATAACAACCTGATATCAATCTTTCTAATGCGACTGCCTTCTATAAATTTTTAGTAGCATTTAGCGACATGGAAACCTATCAAGATTTACAGTCTAATCTCCTAAGCATCAAGCATTCTGTTGTTTCTGCACCACATGATTTGTCCTTTAATGAGGCTAAGTTATATGACACACTTAGCTATGTAAGCGTCAACAAAGCTTATCGATCGGATGATATTCAATCTATTATGCTGAAGAATCTAACTTCGGGGCTTACCAAATCGATTTGCAATCTCTCTAATAAATGTTAACACACGAGTGTTGTTCCTGTCGATTGGGAAGGATTCGTACTATTATCAACTTGCAAAGGTAGTTGCAGGTCGATTGTGGGTAATTACAGATTAGTTAGTCTGACTAGCATCTTCTGGAAAGTATTAGATAAATTGTTACGCGACAAGGTATGTAAGCCACTTTTTAGTCATTTTTTACTTAGTCCAACTTAACACCAATTTCTCAAAAATAGGTGCTGCTCGACTAATCTCCTTTGTGTTCTGAATATTGACACTTGAAAGCTTGACAGAATGAAGCCAGTCGAATTCATTTAACTAGAGTTTTGTTAGGCCGTTGATTCCGTGAATCATCTTCATCTAGATTTCAAGCAAGCAACAAAAGTCATACGAGGTACACTAATTGCTTGTATGAAAGCATTTGAAATGAAATGTCTATATACTCATGATAACAGAAGCAACCAAAGGTCAATACATGATCAGATTATCGAAATTTGTACAGCAAAAGAAAATAGGATATTACAAACGACCGTAGAAAGCGGAATTTTGAAACCTTTATTCGTTCAACAATGGAAACGAATTTACAGTTGATAAGAAAAATCTCAATGTCTGGTAATTACATTCCATTTGGTTTTTGCCAGGATTGATGAATGGCAAGGATGAGAAGAAATGGAAAGTAATTGCGGAGCAAGTGGTGCAGATATTGATAATATTGTCATAACAAAATAAACAGGCATAAATTGACTTTTTTGGAATGTTAGGTTGTAAAGACTGGAAACAGAACATAAATCCATCGAAGTAGGAGAATGTGGAAAAATTGTGGTCATGAGAGAGAATGTGATTGTGAGTTTGGCACGGGGGTAGGGCTCGTTTTATAATCCAGGAATCTTGAAAAAGTGTCGACGAATCAAAAAAAGTTGTTCACCAGCCTCATTTTTTTATCTGCTGGGGAATCTTTCACATACGGTACAAAAATGATTCGGATAAGGCCAGTTTCAGTGCTGATTCGGTATTCAATACACTTAAATACAATCAAAGATAACCTCTTCACCAGCATCTCAGAGGTCATCAAAGTAAAAGTGTACATCAGTTGAAAAGAATGTGAATGTACAATAAAATACATCATTTCGGCCGTTGTATGTTTTTTTAATGTTTTGGTAAATTTTACTAGTTCACACGGTAGGATAAAAAATAAATAAATATATTTTATTCTTGGATCACCAAGGCATGCTAAGCATGATCGATACTTAAGAAGTTGTTTGTATACACAACGCTAAAAATGTACAACGGTTTTTAAATTTTCAAGGGCACAAGTGCTAGGGAATTTTTCGTTCGTTAAAATGATAAAGGTAAAATGTAATCTCTAGAGCCGTAGTCCCGTTAGGCAGTCCGAAGTTTTATTCAACTTCGCCCTGCCATCTCCTGCGACGGCATCGTTATCCAAACGTATCAGCCTAGCTGTTCCTTTAGTTCCGGTGGTGCCGTGGAAAGGGAGCACTTGCTGCGTGGGCAACAGCTAGTTCTCCACGGTAAACTACCCTGGCGTACATCACAATGCACCATCGGAAAAGGTAATTAATCATTTTTACAGAAATTAGATATGTGAGATATACGCAAAGAAGTAGTGGGATGACGGGAATAATGTTCCGAAGAATATTGAAATTCGACACACGTGATCATCGAAAATGTGAAGATCTCAAATAGACTGAATCTTCAAATTTTTCAGTTGTGATTTTTTTGTTGAAATATGTGTTTGTTTCGAATGAAGAACGTCTTTTTCATGGGGAGGCGATGTTGTATCCTCTACGAACCGGTTTTGTTCACGTGGATGTAAACGTGGTAATCTGGAAGATAAATACTGAGGGAGACTGAAGAACTTATAAATCATATATACACTCTGCTTTGCCTTCGAGATCACGTTTTTTATATGCTCATTGAATGGTAGCGATGCAGAATATTTGAACCCAAGATCACGTGTGCAGTCAATAATTTGAATGGGCTTACTATTAAGAAGGATTTATCTATCATTAATTGTACATCTTGAAGGCATGAGCTTAGATATATCTAAAGACAATGAGAGACCAGTAATTTCACCCCAGTTGGATACCGCAGCCAATTCTTTGTTCAGCCTGGAAATGTAAGTTTGTGCTTCTGAAGATGGGAAAGAAATGACTTCTTTCATGTCGTCTGCAAACAAGAATATTTTACTATGACAGATGACATTATGGTGTGAGAGATAATGTAACAAATGTTCCTCCTACAAAATAAGGGACAGTTGTAAACATGATAGTGTATAGTAAATGACATAGAATTCAATGTACTATTCAAGCAACGTTAAAGCATGTCTAGGGTCTGGCAACCTGGCACTTAATGAGCCAAAGTCAATCAGGGGAAATTACTGGAACCATGACATGCTTATATGGGAAAACTTGAAGTGAAATTAGAAAACTGGGATACCATGAGAGTATAAGTTATCTAATGAAGAATTTATCTTAAGAATTTCACTTAATTATTTAACACAAGACGATCAAAGAATATCTCAGTTTAGTTAAACTTTGAGAAGGACGGAAATATAAAATAATCCCTTCAAACCTGTAGCGTCGGTGATGCAAAGAGTAGACGTGCTATATTTTGATAGGATTGAACGCCCGAATTAAATTTTATATCGCAATTCGAAAACTTCATTGGAGGTAGTCTTTATTGACTGACAAAGTAGGGTGTACTTTTGGCAATATTCTAATGGTTAAATGCGAAGTGCCATCTATGGAAATATTATATTGTTGGTCGAAACTGCTTACAAAAGTGCTTGATAGGTATTAAGTGAAATCCATAGAGAGCTACACGTTATCATTCAGCTGGATAAAGAAGAAGGATCACTGTTGAGGGATTTCGTATACTGTGGCATTTCATTAAGCAAAAATGATAGGAAGACTTTTATGACATTATCAAAAATAAAGAGTTCAGAGTGATTCACAACACTTTCCAAATCATTAACATATATAAAAAGAAGTAGACATAGAATGCTGCCATAAATTGAAACACTTGGGATCGGCTTAGGAGTTAAAGTAACACAATTAACGTGAACTTAAAAAGTGCACTCAGAAATAAAAGAACGGAAGCAGGTTATTAATGGTCCATGAATACCTAAATACGGTAATTTCAAAAGTAGAAGCGCCTGGGGAACCTGATCAAAGGCTGTACTTATATCCAAGAATAAAACAATCACTACTTATCCTTGCACAAGTTAGGTGGTTATGTTATCTGATTTTACCAACACACCAACACATTATTATTATTATTATTATTATTATTATTATTATTATTATTATTATTATTATTATTATTATTATTATTATTATTATTATTATTATTATTATTATTATTTTAGTATTATTATTATTATTTTATTATTTTATTATTATTTTATTATTATTATTATTATTATTA
>JACCGJ010016542.1:0-66572 GCA_013407085.1 Atriophallophorus winterbourni | reverse complement strand
TGATCATTTGTTTTTCATGAATAAGTACATCGAATAAAACGGTAATTATGCAAATGTTAAGGTCAAACATAAATACATTTTTTTGTTAACAACCGTAAAAATAGATAGAAAACATTTGTACAGATTGTAGCTTTTTTAAAACATGAAGTTGATAGAATATCGAAAAAAATGAATGATAAAGGTTCTGTTTTTAAAGAATTTACGGACAGTTTCAGTAATTGTTTAACATGGGTTAATTAAGTTTGGGTTAAGTCTGGAACCGCCCGCATAGTTTATTCAGTTGATGTTCCAACATGCAAACTTCAAACGCAGATAATTGTCTAGGGCTTGTTCAGTCATGGGTTACGTTAGATATGGGTTTTTGGGGGGGCATGCCCTTTCAAGAATTTGCGAGAGTGTATTTTGTTGAATTCAACATTTCTGAAAAGTAAAGTAACTCTCAACGAAAACACGTTATATGTACTTAAAACTTTTTATGCTAAAAACTATTTTAAAAGCTTTATGCCGTTTTATAAGTTATAATTAATTTATAGTTGTATTGATTAGAAATAGCTTTCCCCTAATTTTTACGGCGCAGCAAAAGATAGTTGGTGGAAAGACGATAAGCCTGATGAGAATCCTGAGGTCTATGAATGGAACGTGCATCCGTTTGGAGCAAAATCCTCGCCCTTCTGCGCCAACTACGCACTTAGCAGGATTTTCGATGAACATATCGATGGGTTCGATCATGGAATAGAAAAGAAGTTATTGAAACAATTCTATGTAGATGACTTTCTCGGTTCTACGAATTCAGTCGAGCAAGCAAAAGCCATCGTTTCAAGCTTGCCTGAACTTCTCGCAAAGGGTGGTTTCCAGCTAGCGAAGTGGTCATGCAACAGAAAAGAAGTGTTGTGTGATGTAAGTCCAGAGTCAACGTCCACGTCGATGAATAATGTTCTCTTTGGAGAATCCGTTGAGCGAACTTTGGGTGTTAAGTGGAATTTGAACAGGGATGTTTTCGTGTTTGACATGTGAGAACCTGTTAGTCATCCTACCAGAAGATCACTTCTTGCATACATAGCATCAATTTTTGACCCCTTGGGTTTTGTGGCTCCTGTATTGCTTTTGGGAAAATTAGTTTTACAGGAGGCGTGCCGAAACAAGGTAGGCTGGGATACAAACTTGGATGGAATTATGTTAACTAATTATAACAAGTGGTTAGCCCTGCTTATCATAATTGCAAATCTAGAAGTGCCACGTTGCCTCATACCTAATATCTGCAATTACACGCGATTTGAGTTACACCTGTTTTCCGACGCATCAGAATCCGGGTATGGTGTGGTCGCGTATCTGTGCGTTGAACAGACAGATGGCTCACGTCAATGTCGCTTTCTCTGCGGTAAATCACGCGTGGCCCCCATTAAGTTTATAACTATACCCCGTCTGGAGTTAACAGCAGCACTTGTAGCTAGGAAACTATCATCTCAACTTGTTTATGAATTAGACTTGTCATTGAGTCACGTGACTCTGGGGACCGATTTGGCCATTGTTTTGCGATACCTATCAAATACCTCGCCGCGGTATGCAACCTTTGTAGCCAATCGCATCAGACGCATACGTGAACTATCCGATCCGTCACAGTGGCGCCACGTTCCATCAAATCTCAATCCTGCGGATGTTGCGTCCAGGGGAATCGAGTCTAAACCGGTTGAAAAACTCAAGTTTTGGTTGGATGGACCCCGGTTTCTGTTAACAGATAAAGTATCTTGGCCTAACGAGCCATACTCTGTAATTGATAATAACTTGATGGAATTTAAGAAAGTTTGTGCTATGAGCAGTAGTTTGTCAAGTTTACATTGGTTTCAATATTTGGTAACACACAGCCGAGAGTGGATAATTTTATTGAGAAAGATTTCTTGGCTCAGCAGGTTTGAAATATATATGCTTATCAAGATGCGCTGCAGAACAGACCTACTACTGGATGTCGGTAGTATCAAGGCTAAGAAGCTGAACTGTGCTAGGATAGACATCCTTCGTATGGTGAACATTAAACACTTCCCAGAAATAGCTGAACGCAACAGACCCCCAAAGCATTTGCTTGCTCTCAAGCCTGTCATTGTAGACGGAATCGTATGCCTAAGGGGTAGAGTATGCAATAAAATGGATAAAAGTATCCCTATCTTGCCTAATAATGACCCAGTCACCGACTTATTAATACAGCATTATCACTTGATGTGTGGCCACTCGGGAGCTTCCCATGTTTTGTCTATTATTCGCCGGAAATACTGGATCATTAAAGGAATGGCGGTGATTAAACGAGTTTTACGCTCGTGTATGGAGTGCAAACGCCTACATGCGGCGCCCTGCCAGCAGGCCATGGCGCCACTCCCGACATTTAGAACCAACACGGGGTTACACGCCTTTGAACACACCGGAGTTGATTATTTCGGCCCTTTTTATGTTAAGCAAGGGAGAAGCGTAGCTAAGCGCTATGGGTGTCTATTTACGTGCATGCGAATGCGGGCAGTGCATATTGAATTAGTTCATGACCTTTCAACGGACTCATTTCTAATGGCTTTGAACAGATTCGTATGTAGGAGAGGAACTCCAAGCGCCCTTCATAGTGACAATGGCTCTAATTTTGTTGGAGCTGAAACTGAATTGAAAAATATTTGTCGTTCTTTGAATCAAAACAGTATCGCCGACGCGACATCTAAACGTGGTATAGAATGGCACTTTAATCCTCCTTCAGCCAGCCATCGTGGTGGAGTTTGGGAGAGGATGATCAGAACAATTCGTGAAATATTGAGCCATCTAGTGAAAGAACAAGTCGTTTCGGACGAAGTTATGTTGACAGCACTAGCAGAATCGGAAAGAATAGTGAATGACCGACCGATTGTTCCGGTTTATGATGACCCAGAGCGACCGTCAGCTCTTTCTCCAAATGATCTGTTGCTTTTAAGACCTAACGCTGGTCTGATTGATTATAATATCCCTTTAAGAGAAAGAATGACCAAAAGATGGCGTCAAGCGCGACAGTTAGCAGATAACTTTTGGAAACGTTGGAAGAGCGAGTATCTACCAACCCTAGAAATAACCCGTAAGTGGCTGAAGCCAAAGCGAAACCTCAGGGTACGAGATTTAGTGCTTCTAACTAAGGTAAATTGTCCCAGAGGTAAATGGCCTATGGGCTTGGTAATTGATACCCTTCCAGGGTCCGACGGTCTGGTAAGACAGGTGACAATTAAAACTGCTGAAGGGTCTTTGAGGAGGGACGTTCGATCCCTCTGTCTTCTAGAGGGGGTAGTAGACGAGTAGAAAGTAATCAGGATGTTGATCATTGGTGATGGCGCATAACACACCATGTACCTCGGAGACAAATTGGATTATGGTTATAGATACTTCGGGTTAATAGAAAATTTTGCCATGACGTATTGTGGACATGTGCACTATTCATACATTGTGCATTTTTGAAAGTTGCATATGAGAAATGCATTATGGCTGGCCCTTGTCGATCGTTACATATCATGCTTTCATAACCGGGACAGTGTAACAGGTTGTCAAAGATTGTTCCAGCCATTAGTCGCCAAAAGCTCCTTATCCTATAAAAAATGAATAAATAAATATCGCGGGCCATGATACCTACGCTATGCGTGATGTATTCATTTTATACAGCCACGGAGCACTTGCACATGCATGTTAGCATCCGGCGATAATGGACTAAGGAGCATACACCTACATACGTGATGAATCTTTCGAGACCCATGATCATCACAAACACGTAAATACGTGTTGGTTCAAGTCCAACTGGATAATGGTTGCGCGGCGCAGGCCAGGACAACCTGACACCTGCATTATGCGCCGGTGCGAATGGCTGAACGTGACAAAGGTGCCTCCTATGCTTTGCTCATGCAACTTGAATTACTTTGGCAACATTTGACAATATAGACGGCTCGTGCATGCAAATTTGAAAAGGTTTCCATAGAGCAATGACTTCCGTTGTGGAATATTAAGCAGCTACGGCCTATAGCGCATGTGCTATTGACATGCAAATTGCTTATAGATGGTTTGGGCTTATTGTCTCCGGAAACTAAGCCAGCAGCACATAACAATTGCTTATGAGGTACAAGTCTTGTGTGGTTATGCTCATGCCTTGATGATTGACGTGCTGTTTCTACTTTCTCGCTGGTAAAAATTCCATTGTAGTCATCTATTTTTGTGAATTTCAACTACTAATGAGTAGTTAACAATTTGGTACATAGTCTCATTGTAGCATTTTAGAATTGGCAAAAATGTACGGTAGATAGGAACGTTTGTCTACTTATTCGGAGTATAGCGAACTATGGAGATGTGTTTATTAATATGTTTTGAAGCTGAGTGGCTTCCGGGGGGCAGTGTAAATGTGAATTTCACATTTAAGTTTAGTAAATTTTGGCCTGCCTGGATTCCAATTTTTTGTGTGCTTCTATCGAATTGTACACATTTATTTTTTTGTTGCTAACATTTACTTTCCTGAAAGATTCCTTACTTCGTACTTCCTCTTCTTATTTTGTTTTAATCTTTCCCGCCATTTTTGCTGGTTCGCAATTTACTTGATTGGACTTGCGCCATATTTTCCGCCAATAGACGCTCTTAATTGTTATTGAAATTATTCCCGGATCTTCAGTGTTGAGGTATTTTGTATATTATTGTATATTTGTTTTAGTACCGCATTTTTATAGAGCAATTGTTTGCAAATATATTGGTTTTGCATTGATTGGACATTCTGCGCGTATCTCTAACCGGGTTTGAATCGAGTATAGAAAGCAATTCCGAGCCATTTGGATATCGTCCCTAAAAGTACTCTATTGTACTTTACAGTCATTTCCGGCTTGATGAGTAGTTATAATGAATTGATCATTTGTGTCCTTTTCCCAAGGCAGGATGTATACTTTCGCGATGGCAATTTATATTTGAATCTCCGTAGCAATTAAAAATAACGATCAAATCGATAGGTATTATCGTTCACACGCCTTACACACTCATAAGCCAAATTCTCATCACAAGTAGCGTGCACGTGTAATCATCAAAAAGTTCAATTAACAGAATCAATATCCCTACTTATTGTATCCAGGCGCTTGCAGCAAAGGTCACACTGGTTCCGTATCTAGTGAACAATCATCAAACTCACAACTGTATACATTTATTAATTTAACTGTGTTGGATCTCGGTGAGACAGGTAAATAGACTGAATTAGGCTGACTGGCTGAATGTAGGGTATTTGATTGACTGGTCAAATTGGAGGTTTTTCAACTCGTTATTCGTCATTTAACGAATAACTCACTATAACTAGATAACTACACTAGATATAACTCAGTGTATCGGTATACAAATGCGTAACTCGATGCGATCTTCGCATAGATTGCAAAATTGTAGCATGCTGCTCATTGACTGACATACGTATGAATTCAGATAGTTATAGCCGGGAGTGAAACAGTGTGCTTTGAATCGTATAAATTTGCGCGGATTCGGCGAAGATATTACCGAAAGTGTCTGAGCAACAAAACTACGACCGCACTACTCGTGCAATTGTTGTATTATTAGGCTGCATGTTAACACGTTATTACAACTTATTTTTTCCAGTTAAGTATATCTTCATTTTACTGTCCATACCTGATGATTGCAAACAACACTAAATCGGTATATAGAACAGGCGGTACATTGAGAGTGGATATTAACGAGTTAACTGAAATTGCAGGCTGTAACATAACGTTATTCGTTGATGTTATAAAGCGGATTTGCATCCGAAGCACAGAGGAATCTCCCATATTACGCGTTGATCTTGATGTGCTTAACATTTGATCGATTAGTATCAAGCTGTCCTATAAATGCAACAGATTCGAGCTCATGAATATGGGGTAGCTAATTCTGGATTACCTTTAGCTCGAAAACCTCAAATTTAAATACCAATACCCTCGCATTCCATTAATCTCCTTCAAGGAAATTTTGAAAATTTTACACTCAAGTATATCAAAAGGATCATGAAAACATTCCTGAGGCTTGTAAGTAATATACATATAATATGCAGTGCAGACCTTGTATTCTCGCAAAAGCAAATTTACACTACTGAACGAAACTATATATCAGCATACAAAACATACTTAATGGAGAAAAGATAGACTAATTGTAGTTGATTAACTTTTCTATAGTTAATCTCACTGTATCTATTTTACACGGAACAGTGAGGCTTCAAATAACTAACATGATTTTAATCGAGAATTAAAATCGAAAATTAACGCTCTCTCCACTTACATTTAAATTTTCAACAATGTCCAGTTATTGTTTTGCTTTACGCTTTATATATAATCATTCATCTTAAAATACAGTGGAATACCCAACCAAACACAACTCTCTCACTAATACACAGAAAATAATTATCAATTCACGATTTAATATATAGCCCATGATGGAGAAAAGTCGAATTCAATTTTTGTGCAATCATTTCTGAAGATATTAGAAATTTGAATCACAATCATTCGAGTGTGATTTGCGTTTTTTTTCATTCCACATATGTTATGTTATGGAGTCATTTTACATGCAAAATTTAAACCACAAATTCCTTCTGCTAGTTGACTCAATATTTTTTCGCAGATACTAGAACACGACTGCACGAGGTTATAGTAATTTTCAGAGTTTTATATTTTGCATCATCTTAATTTGTTAACTTAGACATTATCGTTTCGTTTCGATTGTCCATAACACCATATTGATCTATCTATTTTTTTTCATCGTTATCGCTCACATTTCATCGATTTTCTGTTCGTCAACTCAGTGAACGATGTTCATTTGTTGAATACCATTTGTACATAGTCAACTCACTCAATAATAACAATATACTCTCGATACGCTCGATCCTCGTTCTTCTGTGGTTGTCTCGAAGTCAAAATGGTATGTGGTTATAACTGGAACCCAAGCAGTCTCAGGATCCATTCTTTACTATCTATTATAAGGTTCCAATTAAATGTTTCATTCGAAATTGGTTAAAGAACTTCCGAAATAATTCACATATATTTAGCTCGTTGCCATTTTAACAGAAGGTGATTGGTGTTGAACTGGTTAAGCCGAGCTTAGCACTTTCGCGGTACAAATATAACTGTTTCCATAATTCATTCTCAATATGGACATTCAAACCGAGTTTAAATTTCTGTCTTCTTCGATTTTCTCCTCACTTTTCACATTCTTATCTGTTTTGTATTTATATTCTTTCCAGTTTCAGGAACAAAAGAGACAATTTATAACAGGTTGCATGCAATTACCATAGAGTTTCCGTTACCTTTAGAAATATCATCATTTTAAATTGTCAACCTTTCGAAAGCTAAATTAAATCTTAACAAATGAAACATGCGCCTCTCATTACTGCCATTCAACGAATCAAGCATGTATTTAGATGCATTAATCGTGTATTATTTATACCAAATTATTAAAAAATTATTTTCAATTTCACAACACTTTTTTACTCCATATGCAACAAACACAAAGGATGCAAATGCAAAAAACCTGTTGTTTGTTTGTTTCTTCCATAGCACACGCCCTTCAGGACGACTTTATACAAATTCCTTAATTCGTTATTGATGGATGTGGTAAACACATTGCACATAGGTGATCAAATAACTTTGACAACCAGTGATCCTTCGTGTCAAATTGTATTTTCTCGAGGGTAGGAATTTTAGTTTCTTATTGCTGTTTCATATTTTAGGCACGTGGATAATTCGTTATGTGTCAATGAGCATAACAATGATGAATGTATATTGAGAAATAGAGGTTAGGAATATTTCTTAATAAAATTAAAGGCTGTCGATTTATTATATATCCGATGCAAAGGTATACTGCATACAGAACATTCAAGAAGTTCAACACAAAAGTTCTGGATTCCATTTATAAAACTGTTAATTTGTATCGGTTACAGGTATTATGGATTATCATTTAATGACGCTTAGAATGCAGCTCATTGTGAGAAAACTGCCAATGAACTTTATTTCACAAATTCTAAAGGATCGGTTGTGCAATACGGTGCAATTATACAGGTATGTTTTTATCAATTTCCTAAATATGCTACATTTATTACCTAATTGCTGATGACAGTCATAATTTATTTTAATGATCATTGTTTAATCGCTTTAGGTTCCCATTTTATGGATCAAATCTTATATCCAGTATTTTTGATAACTTCACAAAATGTCTGATGCTTTTAGACTGTTCAATAACCTCAATACGCCTAATGAAGGAAGAAAACAGTTTATATATTTTACTCTTATTGGGGCTAGGCAGTTTTATCTAAGCAGCAGAAATCTGATTGTGTATGATTTTCACTTCTACCATCAAAAATTGCCCTTAGCACTGTTATACGCAATTTGAGTCACTTATAAGCCAGTCTGCGGCTCACCGCATCATCCAACTCAATAGCGTAACAGAGTGTGCTTTTTATCGATGCGCTGTAATATATATCTATGCATCAAAATAAAAATATTGCTGTTGTCTACGCAGCGAGTGTTGCGTCTTTAATATTTCTAATTAAATAGGAAGAACGAGCTAAAATCATACACTGGAATGACAATTTAGATAAACAAGAGAGAGAACTATTTTTAGCCTCAGATTTAAATGCAAGCTGCTGCACAGTCGTAGACTGCACGTTTGCTGAGATAGTTACGGGTTTTCTAGACCTATACAAATATCAGGAAAAAGACTATATGAGAAATCGTAGCAATTATATGGTATTGTCATCCAACTCTTTAAGCCATAATCACGTTTGATACTCTATGCTGACAGCTTTGTTGATTAAGCAGGATTTCGGATTGTGTTATTCTGAATTATATGTCAGGATCTACAACGCTCCATGCGCTCCAACTAGAGCCCATTTGATTCAATCTTGTGGTTTTACTTTTTATTGAGAATATTTGTAGAATTACAGTTAATTGACAGAGAGCAACACAGGCCAAACAGTATTTGAACCATCTTATATCGGTGTGGAGCTAAGGCAAAATAATATTTTGTATGATGCTTAAATGTATTCAGTTGAATTCAATCGTCATTCGTTATACATTATGTACCTGTCATTAATTAAGGATTTGTTAATGTTGCTCCACAACCGCTGCCGAGTTAATTTGGCGTAGTATGTGAAGGTATTAGAGTAGTGCTCTATGTAGTTTGCCCGACGTTATCATTAGTAGCCAAATCCGCAATTATCATGCATATACCTTTTGAAGAATTAAAAGGCTCACGTAACCTGGTTATTCTATCTACCGTCTTAAATACAAAAAAGTAAAAACCTTCTTAATTGTTTTATGACTAATATGGAAATACATCGAAATAGAACGGATATATTCGATATCAACAACTATAGGCATGGTTCATGTGACGGAGTCATATATGTCATTCTGATACAGTGTGTGCAACTAAAGGTTTTGCCTTTCTTCCTTAGTCGCGTGTGAATGCGCCAGATAAAAGGTTTTAAACACATGTACATATGATTTTCTAATGGTCTCATACTTTCCACGTGAAAATTTTAGCTACTTCACCTTGAATCCAATCGGATGATTACATTCAAAAAGACGAAAAGCATTGGAACAAAGAACAATCCGACAGTAAAAGTTTACTTGAAAGAAAACGGAAGCGAGGGTTCTTGGCTCTGTATTCAACCATACTACAAGCACAGACAAACGGGTGATCCGGTATGTTCTTCAGCTACCTTTTTGTTTTTGAATTTCTTCTTATCCATTAGCTAACCCGTTAACTGTCTCAGGTAGTATTCGGTGATTTGGTTTCGCTCAAGTCCGTTTGCACAGGATATTCGTTGAATTTGAATGTCTGTGGGAACTGTGGAGATATAGAGTTTGTCGGATTGATTGGAACAAAAGCAGTGTACACTGGATGGCGTTTCAATTTGTACCTTCTGCACAGTGAGAACATTGCTAATGTACTAAAAGGAGTAAGTTACTAAACGTGTTTTTCAATACGTCGCTACAATCTTTCATTGCATTCATAAACGTGGTTGAAATTAACAAAACGAATTTCTTCAGTCTATTCTATCGCTAGTTCATTGTTTTATAGTGCTTTCTTTATCGGTGCACTGAATTGTTTGATAAATATATCAACTCTCTAAAGTGTTTAGAAAAGTAGAATTGAGAATTAACACTTTGATAGCAATATTTAAAAAAGTTCAAAATTGCAGCTCAAATTTATGTTAAATAATTTGATGCGTAACATGAAAATCAGCTATATAAAATAATGCACGACGTCTAAACGAGAAAATTATGTCTAAATTGTTTGATGGAAACCCCATTAGGCAAAGGTATCTTGAGGTGAAGATAATTGCACAGCCGTTCAAATGGACTTCGATCGCTAAATAACGTTTTCCGTCGATGAAACAATTTCGATCTCTTGCTCGCTGTGTAAACTGAACATATAACAGAGTCAATCGTAGAATACAACTTTTGGTAAGCGAGTCGGTTGTCAGTTTTGTTAGAATGTAGCGTTTGCAGGTTATCGAGAAGTATGCTTCCTATTTTATTGAAATCCTGTGAAGAACGTGTTGACTATCGATGCTATCCGTTGAGAAATTGATGACACACAGACATTTAGTACTATTTGTTCAATCCCTTCCCGGCCAGTTGTTGTTGTGTACCTCAAAAGTTTCTGTTTTTTTGAGGAACTTATTTTAAGTTATATTGAACTTCACGTAATCAACTAGTGAGGTTGTAATAATAGAATGTATATCATATTTACTCAAACACCAAACTTTCACTCGATATTCGTGGTTTGTAAATAAAAGGTCATTCGGCTTTGGTGATTTGCACTCCACTTTGCAGGGAGACGTTGTTCGCTTGTTCCATCTTGAAAGTGAGCGGTTCCTCACGGGAGATGAGCAAAATGGTCATGTTGTTTTCTTGCGAACCACATTTCGCACGAAAACCACTACAGCTACGAGCTCAAAGGCTTTGTGGGAAGTTGAGGTAACTTTTCATTGTATATGCATTGATTCACCTACTACGTAAAATTTGCTCAATGCGTATTTTCCGATCCTAAATCATGTTAAATGTATGTATGTTGCCAAGAAGTGGCGAGGAAAGCTTATTTTACTGCATAACATTGGAAGCCGTAAGCATGCTGTCATGCTCATCTCGGTCTATACAACATTTGATTTAATGTGTGTTTGATTCTAGGTGTAGGCACCTCATTTCAGTGTCTGTGCTTTCTCTGATAGAGATTCAGTAGGTTTTCGGGTTCCACATATCACCATCTTTATAGGATTTTATTTTTTCGTGGTTGTATGGCAGTTAAGCACTATGTGTTTGCTACCGAGGTAATGCAGTCCACGATGATGAGATGATGATGAAATCGGATATTAAGCTCCCACTGTTGTTTTAAATATTTTCAAGAAAGTAATCAATTTCAAGTCTCATTACTTGTCTGCAGGTAGAGGCACAAAAATATTCTCAATAAGCTATCGTCTTAGATTAACACTCATTATAAATTAGGTAAACCGTGGTAGATAAAACAATGCGTTGATCACATCCAATTGTCACTTCAGCCATCTACGGGAAACAGCCACTATTGCAGTATATTAGTTACATTTAAACGCGGATATATAATATTTTTTCCTTTGATTTTATTTGAATTTGTTCGATTTAAAATTCCTGTATATCCTTTCACATCTAATTTTATGTTGTCAGGCCTATACCTTCCAGCCTAATAAATTTATTATAATTTTCAATCGTTAGCTGCTATTACGATGTAACGGTTTATTCTGTTAAAAACATAGGTTATTCGCAATGAATTTGGCAGAACTGGAATTGGTCGCTGGGACAGTTTCTACCGCTTCAAACATCTAGCTTCGGGGTGGTATTTGGCGGCAAAGGTATAAGTTTGTTTTCTGACAAGAATTCAGGTAAATGAGACAGATTATGTCCTCGGATCAGACGAACATTCTAGTGAGAACAAAATGTTCCTCACACTTCTGTCGACACCTACTCCGGATACCATTTTTGAGTTGGATACGACGATGATCGCCAATAGAATGGAAGATTACGTGCCTGATTCTGCGGTAGTTCGCCTGAAGCATACCAGGACGAGCACTTGGATTCAGTCATCACCGATCGCTATCGATGCAACAGCTGAGAAGCCGATCATGCATAAGGTAAATGCTTCAAGGTGTACATGTTTAAATTCAATCAAGACTCATCATCATGTATCCATTTATTGAACCAATTAACTTGGCATTAAAATAATTTTGCACGTAAGAGCACTCGTTAGAGCTGGTCGGCTATTGTGCGAGTTTGTGATCGCTATTAGAGTTTTCATTTTGATGCTACCCTATTCTGCAACATGCAATTACATTGGAATTTTGTCCGATCAGTCCTACTGTTTTAATATAAAATCATCCATCAAAGTTAGATAAGCTATATTATGTTAGCAATCAGTACTGGTTTCCATTGAATTTATTCAACCGCCGCGATTTTCGCTTCGAAGCGAAATTTCAATTCTCTTTCGATCTCTCTGTTTAGTTACGATGCTCAGTGAATAAAAACGATCGGGAGACGTTTTCTCTGATGCCAGTTCCGGCAGAAACGGTCAGGGAATTGAAGTTTGCCAACGATGCTTTCAGGCAACTGTCCCGTTTTGCAGATTTATTCGAAAAATCAACCATAAAGTCAGTAGATTGCTTGTAAGTTCTAAAAATCAGATACGTGTATATTTGTTCCTGTACCTTTTGATATTGTTCTTCATGATAACAAGGTTATTTGTTGTTAGCTCAATATTTTGTTTGATACATTAAACAATACTTTACTTTCAATATGCTGCATTAAATCAAGTGTGCGCACAAATGTTGTGTTTTGATGGAACATGTAACACGTAACTCGGCAAAACAGCTACTCGATTAATTAACAATCAAAAATGATACTGCGATTTGAAACAAACAAATAGTAAAGCTCTTAAGTTCGCACGGTGATCACTCTAGCAATTATTTGTTCATCGAATTCAATAAGTTGTGATTGGCATATACTTAGATCGTTTCAATTGCCCAACATTTCCGTTGTGATTCTTTTGCATTTTTTGAGATTCATTTGAAATCAGAACTGAGAAATATGTGGTAGAAAAAGCAGTCAGTTGGAAAAAACAGTCTGATTTTTGTTGGCCTCCTTCGGTCGATGCCCACCATGGATGTACATTACAAGCCCATGATTGTTTCATGCTCCACAGCGTTTAAAATGACTCAACAGTCCAGTTCGCAAGTAACGATCTCTCCCGTACCGTTCAGCCGAGCAGTGTCTGTTGCACGCTGACGGTGTGATCTGCGGTCAGCAGCCGAGAGCTGTATCGACGCTTCTCCAGCTTACAGACGACGATTTACACAGTGCTTCCGAACTGAGCGATCAAGAGCAACTTCTTCCCAGCTCGTAGAATCAATGTCAAGAGTTTTCATATCCCTTTTGAAAACGTCTCTGGTCAGCTTCCTGGTTTTAGCTCACCATACTGGTTCTAATGGCTGTCATGGCCGGAGCGGTGTTGGAGATCAACTCCCAATTCCAAAAATACTTTCATGGCGCGCGTCTCGTATATCCTCTGACAATAAAGTCCAGCTACTGGTCTCATGCGTGGTCCAGTGCGACTTGGCGGAACTGCTTTTACTGACACTAGAAGTGGTGTAATCTGTTGCCTGGCGCCCGAAAACCCTTTTGACTGCATATATTAATTAAAAGCGTCTGGACACCCGAAAGTTCCATAAAACAATTATAATAAGCATAGTAGGACGGTGATTCATCGAACTTTGATATAAAACTTGCACTAGCTTCCGATATTACGATTTTATTTGGACTTTCAAGAAAATTCTAAAAAAACAAACTTACAGCGGTTATCCAATCCAGACCTTTTGAATGCTTGTATATTCGAACTCGATCTTCAAACATTAATAATTGCTATAGGTGGAGATTTTCGTTGCGTTATATTTCAGAGTCTAAATGAAATCACTCTGTATGCGTCGTTGTATAGTGTCCGTTAGTTTCAGTTTGGACATTCGCTTATAAAATGGCGAATTCCGGTAACGTGCGACCAGCTTCACTGCACGATGATTAATCTTCGGAATGATTTTAATATCCTTTTGCAACAGTGTCGCCCATGCTTGGTTTGGATACTCCGTAACAGAACATACGTATGTATAGGGTATTCTGGTTTAAGTATCGGCCCTAAAACTCACGAATATTTGCTGTTCAACAATGGTGCCCCGGCTTGAAGTTACAAGACACCAAGGTACCTACGTCTTTTTCGTTGTTATTCCAGATAAGGTCTTGCATACCAAGCTAATGAGTGTGTCACTTCCGAGAATTAAGGACAATTCATTGGCCTGTTGATCTTTCAATCGGCAACGTCGGAAAAGTTTGATGGTTGATTGATACCCCGTGTACGGGTTATGTGCCAAACGTGGTTGTGAAATGATGCAAGCTTGATCAACTCGTACAATTCATAATCAAGCGACTGGGCGGAATATTCTTCTTCTTTATGTTTAAAATCGACTGCGATGACAATTCTGTCAATAACTGGGGTCAATATGTATTACAAGGACTCTAATTTATTATTAAACGCATTGTCCGATGATGATGATGGCTAAATAATGCTATTTATATCGTCATCTCTACCCGCTAAGTCCAGAAAAACTGTATCAACAAGGCTGAGTTTTGAATACTGAACTGCTCTAAACATTCATTAAGGTGGAGTGTAGCTTTGTCATGTAGGGATAAAAGCAAAATTCGCAAAATCCGCATAGTTCACCCAACTTGTTATTTAAACACATAGCATTAGTGCGAATGCATTTGATCATCTTTTTATTACACAGTAATAAGTATTCCAGCCTAGCTATAGGTCCCACTAGCGATGAGCTGGGGCGCTATCAATGTTTGGAGAGGTCCTTTTTGCTGCCATCACACTCTCTGAGCCAGTACTTGTGACGTTATGGTTTTGGACAAATCAGTATTATTAATAACGTCTGTCTCAGTGATGTTGCGTTGAGCTGTATTATCGGAGGTTATCATTGTCGGGTCAGTAGTGTTTAGCCTAGATGAGCTTATTCTAACGACTCTTGGTTAGTTCTCACGGTTATTTATGTATTTTGCATTGACGGAAGCCACCATTTCATTTCTATAAAGAAAATCATGAGCGAGATCGGTCCTCGTTTCCATGTAGTAGGAGTGGTGGTGGTTATGCTTTGTGAAACTCTTAAACAGATACGCGGCGCTTCCGCTTTCGGGGACCAAGTAGAATGAAATTTCTTTTGAGTATTTCTGAGTAAATTTTTCTCATACCAATCCACACCTGGATGCGTACGACTCACGCTCGGCACATAATTCATCATCGAAACCGCCTCCACTGTGAAACTTGTCGCACCCAAAACGGAACAACTGTGGCACGTGATACTTTTGACCTTGCGGCTTACCCTCTTGCAAGTGGTACAGGCCTCCCGGTCAGCTGTCTGCTCTGGTGTCGGTTTCATCCTTGACCTTGAAAAATCGATATGTTAGTGGTTGATGCGCAAATGACATGTGATCACAATGACAATTAGTGCATTTTGGGGAAAAGTAGTGTTAGTTTGAAAGAGGATGTTGAGACCTTCAGTTGTGAACCGAAACTATTTTACGCGAATGGAGGTCACAAGCGTTTACGACCGAAGTAATCAAGATTAAAATTCTTTCAAATATAAATACAACAGCGAAATCGTAACAAAAGAAATCCGGGGATAGTAGTATAAAACTTCTATGAATTCTTCCGGCGTAGAAAACTTCTAGATACAAATTCAAACAGTAATCCAATTCGATAAGAATGGCCAGAGAGTGTGTGTGTGAAATTTGGGATCAAAAATGTGTCCGCGCAGCAATGCCCCTTTCGATGATCTCTTGAAACTAGGTTCTTGGCCTCCTTCAGTAAATGTCGACCATGGATGTACATCACAATCGCATGAATTTTCATGTTCTACAGCTTTTTGAATGACTAAGCAATCCGATTCGGGAGGAACAATCTCTTTCGCAGCTCTTGCAACGATAGTCAGAACTCAGTTGTAGGGCGTCAGTTGCACGCCGGCGGCGTGATCTGAGTTCAGCAGCCAAGAGCTGTATCTGCTCCTCCCCAACTTGCACACGACGCATTACACAGTGCCTCCAATGTGAGCGGTCAAGAGCAAATTCTTCCCAACTCGCCGGGTCAATGCCAAGAGCTTTCATATCTCTTTTGCAAACGTCTTTGTACCGCAAGTGCGGTGTGCCCAATGGTTGACTTCCTAATTGCAACTCACCATAGAGTAGATCTTTCGGAATAGGAAACCAGGTACATGTATGGATATGGGCAGAATTCAGGACAACACATTATTTGCTTTAATTCCTAAAAGCCATTGCAGCTGACGAATTTTGAATCTCCCGTAAATATTTTTTTTTGAAATGCGCTGTTCGCCGCTAACTTAGCATCGCGCTGCAATTACTATTAGTAAATAGCAAGGTTCTCCATGTTTCATTCAAGATAACCCTAGTTTGCTAATCTCGATTTCTTAGCCCCGTTGAAGCGACGCACACGCATGACAAACAACGTTAGCTCTCTTCAGCCGCGCGAAGCATGTTTTGGATCTTTTGTAGAAAGTCATTGCAGAAAACCACACGAGCTACTATTGAAAATGGCAAACAGCCAGGAACTGGTAGTGGAGTGTAATTTCCTGGGATGTGAGCAACACATTACTTTGGAACATTATCTATTATTTAAAGAGAATTTACATTTAGAAATCCATTCACAAGGTTAAAATTTATCGATATGAAACTGGTTTAGCTCAAGAAATTCATCCAACCCCCTAGACCGACATCAAATTATTTTATTGAAACGAGTGCAAAGAATGCACCCGACGATCTGTAATTGATCATAGTATTGGAAAGCATAACATTGTTTAAATCTTGTGTCATTAAACGTTGTAATTAGAATTTGTTTCAACTAACGTTTTGAAAATCGAATATCCATCTTCCACGCTATATGCCCCGTGTTGTTTGCACTCATCGGGCCACAAAGTGTTGTGCACTCAATTCCATTCACTACCGAAAGTATTCGTATTCGTTAGCGTTCCTATCAATTACTGTCGTTTTTCCGCTTTTACAGAATTCTTGCGGACCTCCTCAGTCAAATTATCCGCTTCCTTCTTATGGCTACGAATCTTAATCAGGCAAACGTTTTTTACCTGTCAGAAAACTTGTCACACTCTCGAGAGCGACAGAAACTGTTGCGGGAAATGAACATTTTACAGCAGGTAAGAATGAACTTATCTATTGCGTATCAGTTACGAGCAATTCTTTTTTGTGTGAACATCGAGCGAAGGCAGCCTGATAAACCCAGACTATCAGAGACAATTATAAGGTGCCGCATTTAAAATAGATTGCACCTAAATCTTTGTTCTCCACAGAGTATCAGCTCAAGTGAAAATTCATCTCATACAGTTATTTTGTGTTGTACTACCCGTATGCTCGTCCAGCAGCTTTTTTGTTTGGCGACAACCATTTCTTTCACCGTTTAATTCCAGAATCCTTGTGAACGTAGCTTAGCCTATCCGAGCTTCCCAGTCCTAATATTCGCTCAATGAACCCTACAGTTGCGAAAATTGTAAACCACGTTTAGTTACCTGATTTGTGGTGAAAAAGCGACAAGCTATAGCTCACTATGGGACATCGAATGAAAAGAAATCGAGTAGAATTTTAAATCGTTATCCCGTTACTCTACACAAAGCATTCTATCTGAGTGTGTACATAGGCGCGGGTCTCGTCTGCCAGTTGTTTAGTAGACGGTCGACGAAAGTGAAAGCAAGCTTTCTTTTTTTAACGATTGGAGTGCTGCAACGTTACTCCTACTGTTACAATGATGCGTTAGACCTAGCATTGGCCTTTATCCTGCTGTTTCACACACTTCTCAGCAGGACTACACGTCTTGAATGCACAGAGAACTATATAAAGAGGTTCCATCCACTACAACTAAGTAGCCTGTTCGCTAAGCAGCCTATTGAAATCCTTGGGGTGCCAAGTCAAGTAGACAATTACTGGATTAAATGGTTCATTTACCCACCACAGCGTGAAGTCGGTCAAGGTCACTTGACATTGTGGCTCACGTGTGACTAGTATTAAATTTTGTTAAAATATATAATTATACATAAGTACAACATTAGCGTTACTTAATGTTCGTCAATTGTAACGCTGAGATCCGTATCACGGAGACCTCTGTCCCATTCACCTTGTTGACCATATGCCTACCATCCTTCGTGATTTCTAGTGTCTAGGCATGCAGGCATTCCACAAAAGGCTTAATGATATGCCGCAACACGACTATATTTTCATTGCCATCCGTGTAGCCTGTGTTCACCTATATGTATTCCCGGCGCAGGGTCGACTCAGCCGAGGTTGCTTTGACCGACGCTGCGCTGGGTAAATAAGCTAATTGTTTCGTGCTTTGTCTATTTGACCTGACAGCCGTAGGATTCCAATGGGCTGTTTGGTGGTAACACCAATTAGAGGTAGTAGACACAGTGACATTTAATTGCGCTTCCTGTTTTCACCATCACCCCTGGTTTGACCAAAAGTTTTGTGCCAGTCAAAACGTTACCCAAAACCCCTCTAACCGATCGCTTCACATTTTACCTTCATTCCAATGCGTAATCGGTCCCAATCATTTTCTAAAACGTTCCCTGGTTAAAAATATTTATGTTTATTAAACAATTTTACTTTTAATTAAAGGACACACTATCATACTATCACCTATTCATCTAAATTGGGTTCATTTATCGGTCGCACAAAGCTAGACGATAGGTGGATCAATAGGAAGCACACGAACTATTTAGAGATGGGTGATCTACTCGATACGATCCGTTGTTAAATCCCCACTTCCCTGCGGCCTCCGTTTGTTATTTCATGTACCGGAATGCCACTATATCGATCGAGCCCTGATCTTCACTTGACACTTGACACTCGGTTGAGATGAGTAATTTCTAGAAACAAAATCGCTCGAATAGTTTTCTAGTATAATAATTATTATTATTAACCGGTAACAGTGCCCGTCCAGTTCTCTAATTCTGATGACAATGGATACATATTCCGACCCATGAGCTGCTTTTTTACACAGCGTGATATCTACAGTGATATGAACGCAGCAAACAGCTGATTGATTTGATTTTTATCGGCTATATCATAAGCGTCATTCTTGCTCGTGTGAGAACGAATGTCATTGAGATCGGTTCACCATTCGGAAAATCGATTATCTACAAAGTGCAACAACTTACATTTTATTGATTTTTGTCATCCGCTCAATAACATGTACTCAGATTGTAATCTCAAATGCCATTCAATCACCAGACTGTGTACGAGGATTCCTTCAAAGATTCTGTTCTTTGTGCGGCGGAACAGTGCCGTTCGGTTGAATTCCTAAAAGACGAGTAGAGCGTAGTAGTCACATTAGTGCGGATGAGGCTGAAATTAAATGTCCATAGTTAATCCGTTCAAGACAAATAAACTGCTGGTTTCCTATTGGCGGTCCTTGTTGAGGAAAATGACTTGAAATTTAATAGAGAACACAAAATGAATTGTCGATTTTCATCCATACAAATCGAAGAAAGCAAAAAAGCAAACCCATAGACCTTGAATAAGTAATGTAGGCTTCCATGTTGCGTCTTATTGGATATGGAAATTCATTTACATGATTGTCTAAGAGTGATGATGGCTATGCACACATGGTAACCTAATTCATTTCAATAATTGTATAATAGTTAATTAGGTTATCGTATTCGCACGTTTCAACACCATTATCCTGCGTTTAAAGATATTTCGTATACTCCGTGCTCCGCTGATTGGATCTGTTGAACCAGTTGAACGATCTGGTGGACCGAGCATTCCTCCTAATCCTTGGTCCGATTGCAATGACGTTGTGGCAGACGCAGTCAATGACAAAGCCAGTGTTAGGGAGGCATGTGCTGAAAATCAAGAACTGCGATACGTTGGAGCTCTCTGCTATCGGGTATTAAATGATTCACAAAAAGGATATCGTAAGAATCAAGTGAGCTTGTTTTTTTATGATTTTTAATGAAATTTCGAGGTTTCTGCTAACTTATACTACAGGAAGTGGTTGTTTTTTTATTTTTAACGTAATGGTCAGCAAATATATAAGGGGATTTTGATTTATATCGTCTCAAACTCAATTTACCGCTTATGTGCACCATAGGAACCAGTATTGCCGTGCTTGATGCCAGTTCTACAATCAAGAAAGACATCTTTACGATTGAACTTTTATACCAGGTTACTTTATCATCCACGTGCATTATTACACCTTTTGTGTTACGTTGCATAATTTGGAATTGATCATTGTATCGCTGCTGCAGTTTGAATAGATGAGATGTCTTCCGTTACACGTTGAATTCTCAGTGTTCCGTGGTAGTTGACGGCTCATTATTGAAATGCGGTTGACTATCACACACCATTTCTGACTATTTCATTACCATCTCGAATGATTAATTTTCATTCTCCACTATATACTTTCTGTCAACCTCGTTCACATTTTATAATCGTTTACATGCTGACGGTGGGCATGGTTGAAAGTCGGTATCCAAATTGAGCAAATCCCAAGCTGCTTTTTGCTTTTGAACGAACGTAAATCTCACATGCTATGGCGAATTTGTATTTATAATCCAATCACTGCAGTCATTATGATCGATTCAATTTTGATTATTAATTGAACTAACGAAATGTCGTTTTTGACCATGGCGCCATTCATTGGTGTAACACAATCTTAACTATTTGTTTTAACTTTTTAAACATTCGTTTACTTACATAAATTAAGTAGTAATTAGCTTAAGTTTAGATAAATAAATGTGCTCGCTCATCGCACCGTCAGACCAATCATGTTTCGAATGCAATAAAATATCGATGTTAAAGTAAGGTTAAATGTAGATGATTTTTGTGTTAACTCAGCAATTGCGTTTTCTGCTAATGCAAAATCTACTTTAGCAAAAACCATGTCTGTTTTTGCATTTATTTACATCGTACTTACCTGCGTGTTGTTCGTTTGATCCATTAAGTAGTGACACTGCGTTCTGGATACACAAGCCTTGAAAGATTGGAGAAATGGTGAATAAACTATGAGCTTTTGATATAATTTGTCACAGTCAACTTTGTTAAATCGCATAGCACACAATACACACATGAGTGCACTCCAATTTTGTTGCACTTTTGGTTTCAAGCTGTTTCTTGCACTCGGTGGATAAAAGATCTGAAGACCGGGAGTTGTGATGCAGTTTTGGACTTTATATTAAACGAAAAGAGAACTTATAATCAATTAATTTTCGCACAACTAATCCTCGATGGCCGGTACCTGCTAATCCACTAATTTTATCGCATCGATAAGTTTCGATGTTCCAATGGTTTTTGCTTGCTGAAATGTATATTTTTATTATTTCAACAGGAATACATCGCGCAGGAGCTGTCTCTGATGCAATCCCACATAGGTCTTGGAATGCTAGCCTCGGACACAATTGCAGATCTTTTGCATAACAATCGCATGTTATTAGAGAAGCACGTGGGCGCGAAAGAAGTGAACACCTTCATCTCGTTGCTCCGAACTAATCGTGACTGCAGGTATGAACGACGTGTTAAAAGTTTTTGCATGGTTGTAGTGGATTGAATCATAAACCACAAGATCTTTCGGTTTTCCATAAATTTTCCCGAAACATTCTGAGCATTAAATTGATCGAATGGAAACAACTGTAGTTGTCGGAATCTGACTGCTCATGGCCCTTTGGAATCAATTTATTCGTTGTCTTTTGCCATGGCGAGTCAACGCCACGTTTTCTGTCGTAGCAATGTAGACTGGACTTGTGCAACTGTGAAAATATGCGAACGGAGCTGCAGTGATAGGCATATCGTGTTTAAATCTGTTCACTTGCAGGGTTGGTTTTGCTTTTGCAAGCATGGTCTTACTTTTCCCTAAGCCTACTTGGAGTGCATTCAGTTTCCTATGTTGCATGCTAAACATGGATCGATATATAATAATAGCAATAATAATGATAATAATTATTATTATTCTAATAGGTAGTTGGCTCAAGTGTTACCGATCGCACTCTGTTAAACCTTTTCTCTCACCAGGTTTTTGAAATACCTTGCTGATTTGTGTGTGTCGAACGGGTGTGCCATTCAAATTACGCAGGAATTAATTTGCCGTTTACTACTCAGACCAGAGAACGATGACCTGCTTATTGATGTCAAGTGAGTCAATTTCTTCTGTCGGGTGTTACCTTGGACTTGTCTACTGCTATGCTTAATGCCGTAAATGGACTTCATCTTTTGAGTAGCTGGTTTTTGAGCGCCTGCAGCGTTTTTCGTCATTTCCGTCAATAACATAAAATCCGCGATACCAATCAACTTACATGGTATATCTTTTCAATATATTCATCTTTCGGATTTCAGAATTTACACAATTAAATAGAAATTGGCCGTCACTTTCAGTATCACCTTTTGAAAAATCTAATCCGTTGCTGCTATTTTAGATCTTCACTCGTTCCGTTGATCCACTTGCATTCGTCCGCATTGCTTTAAGGGCGTTCCCGGAAAAAACGGACTCCATGCGCTGTTTTATATGTTGCGTTAAACGGCAGGGGTAAAAAGCTGTTTTTGAAGGTGAAGAAGAAGAAAATGGCTTCGTTCTTGTACATGAATTTCAGCTTCTCATTTTTCTTTGTCTTCTTTGACTACCACTTCACCACAGTTTCAACGCTCACTAAGCCCAATCTTACTGTCCCAATCAGATAACCGCAAACAAAAAGAAACCGGTTGTGGTGTGGGTATAGTTGGTGTGAGCGCAAAATGATGATTCCAATTAGTCAATTGCATACGTCTTGTGCGCTTAACCCTGAGTCACCTTTTGATTAGGTGCTTTAACACCTTGGTTTATTGTGAGAGCCTTATTTACCACTGGCTTCTTTCTTTACTTTTACTGTGTTCAAAGTTCACTGAACCCAATCCTATTGTCAGTCAGAGACTGTTCAATAGCGCCGTGCGGTCGCATTATTTTGAGCTGCTGATTATCGATATATACTGTTCTTACGTTCTACCTATCGTTTCAAACTCTGCGGGAGAGATTGTTCCTCCCGAATCAGGCTTTTTAGAGATTCTAAAAGCTGTAGAACATGAACATTCATGCGATTGTTATGTACATCCATTATTGACAACGACCGAAGGAGGCCAACAACAACTGTTCTTACACTTACACGTAGTGGATATGTTATACCTTGTTGGAATCGCCTCGAATTCAGCTTTCTGGATATACCACTCTCGTAGCGATATTCGACAATACGAGAAAATTCGGCTTTTTCGTGAGTTTCCCATATTAGATCTACGCGTGCAACGTTGTTAATACTCTTTGTTGTGTTTTTTTCTTAAAGTCCTCAAAGGGATTAACGTCATCGAAAAGATCTTATTCTTCATCACCGACTGGTTATAATTTCAACTAACGAAGCGTATCGCAGAAGTCAATTCTAATTTCACTCTAATTCGTAATCACCGCTTTTTGTCGCGCTCACGATATTCATCATCGATCGCTCGACAAAACCACTGCTTGAGCGCACACCACTGAACGGTGCTGCTCACAACAGTGACCTGATGATCCCGAAAAGAAAGTAAAGCGCATCGGGCTTCATGTGCACGGTTTGTCAAAAGTCGGTACATCCTAAGGCTAGCTCTGTCACGTGGTACGCTTGCTTGCCAAAAGTGCATGCAAAATGCGACAAATCGCTAATGTATTGTGGTGCTCACATCCCCATCCCTTACACAACACTACCGGTTTCTGGCTGTTTGCCGTCATCAGGTGGAAACAGTAAGATCAGGTTCAGTGAGCCTTGAAACAGTGGAAAAGCGGTGAACAAAGTTAAACTTGTATGCCACTGTTATATAGGGTTCTTACAAAGAACCACGATGTTCAAATACAGACAAATCGCTGACCTCGGATTTGGTATCGATTATTAATGGAGATATTTTTCCGGATGTTTGTTTCGTCTGCCAGGCATGCAAGGCCAGACTGACAGTGACATCCTATGAGGCAAACACTGTTGACAATGAAATTAAAACGCGTTTAAATGGACTGGAATCAGGAATTCATAAATTGAATGAACTGATAAAAACATCATTAATGTACATTCGATTCCGGGCCCAGTGGTTACTACCAAAGAGCCCGTATTGCATGCGTCACACTCTAAGGAGTCAATATTTGCCCAGATGGTGACTTAAGCAGGTAAGTATTCGACGGAGCACTGACGCCTGAACTTTACGCAAAAGAGGAAGTTCTGAGGAAAACTGTTTTACATCATATTGCACCAAAAACTCTATAAAGCACGAAAAGACATTAAGCGTAATCTGCACCAATATTCCTGAGTCAGAAGTCACGCTCTTTCAAACAAGGCAAAAACATGACCTTGAACATTGGTTCGGTATTTGCAATCTAATTGGCTTAGATGATATATACTCGGCGTCGGTAAATCGGCTCGCTCGTCACCCGAAGTCCCGGAATCAAGACAAACCACGTTTGCCTAGGATCACTTTTTCAAACGAAAATGACATGGTAAATTTTCTACTGAATTCGTATTTGCTCCGAGATCAAAGTGATTCACACCACCTTATATATACTGACGTACCTTGGTGGGAAGGACAACGAACGCCGAATGGTCGGGCTCAAGCTGCATCAAAGAATATTATTCTACTCGACGTTTCAGAAAATACAGGGGCCACAACGGTTTATGAAAGAAAAGAGCACGATCGTAAATAGTGGTCATTTATTGCCCAGGCTATCGATTCCCAAAATTCTGTAGTCGTCGAAATAAAGTGCCGACAGACAAAATTACGATCACTTTCTATCTTTGAAAATGGAAGGAAATCCTAAATTGCTATATCGGATTGTCGATGTTCGATCGAGCGTGAAGCCAGGGGTGTTTGCAGTGCTTACTGAGGATGGATTAACAGTCTCAGTAAAGGAAACAGCTGATGCTGTCGCTCAATTTTATGCCAAAGTATTTAGTCCGTTAACCATTAGATTATCTGAAGAATTACGCCATCAACCGTGACGCAACAGCTGACTGAGATCGAGATCAATTCAGCGATTATACAACGACGTTTGTGTCGAATGAACCCTAGGAAATCCCCTGGATCGGACGGAATCAAACCAACTTTACTGAAATCCTGTGACCAGCAGCTTTGTAAACAATTAAGTGAGTTAAACAAGGTTATACTTGAATGCCACTGTTGCATAGGGTTCGTACAACGAACCACGATGTTCAAACACAGAATCACAAGGTGATTCTTGGTCAAGCACTCGAGGCACTTATGGATGACCTAAGTAATGTGTTGCTCACATCCCCGCACTTACACGGCACTGTTTCAATGCTCACTGAACCTAATCTCACTCTCTTATCTGATGAAGCAAACAGCCAGAAACCAGTAGTGGTGTGTAAGTGCGGGGGATGTGAGCAACACATTACTTTTAGTCATCCATAAGCATATTCAAGTATGACTTTATTTACCACTTATCCACTGTTTCGAGGCTCAGTGAATCTAATCTTACTGTCTCCACCTGATGACGGCAAATAGCTGGTTTACCGAGCACGTTCACCATACTACGACCACCGAATGCGCCTACTGGGTCATGTGTACATAATGGCAAATGGTGGTATTCCAAAAGATTTACTCTACGTTGAGTTGAAATAAGGAAGTCAACCTTTTGGCAAGATACCCTTGCTTTACAAAGACTCTACTTGTTGGGATGAACTTGTTCGTGACCGCTCATTTTCAAAGCACTGTGTAAAGCGACATCTGCGAGCTAGAGAATAGCCGATACAGAACGGACCTCATGCCAACAGCGTGCAACTGTCACCGATTGGCTGAGTGCTGCCTAACGCTGTAAGCACTGCGGTAGAATTTGGACCGTTCGAATCGGACTGCTTTGTTATGCGAAACGCTGTGGAGTGTGAGATTATCGTGTGCTTGCGATGTCCATATATGTTTGACATTGACCGAAAGATGTCATTAACAAGCCGGAAAATCATATTAAACTATTGAGATTCAAGACTGTACGTGAGTGCAACAATCAAACCATCACCGATCCCTTATCTTCATGTGCGAATAACTATTTCGTGCGAATGAACATCTTGGTCGTTCCAGCCTTATCTAACAATGACTTACAAGTTAGACCCGTGTTTACCGTTTCTATGCTGCTTCAAGGTATGCGGATACTGATCGTAGTGTCCCTAGCTGATGAGTGTAAACAGCAAGAAACCAGTCGTAGGATGTGTGTTGTGGAAGTGCATGCGAATACGGATGATGATTTCCAGAATTGTTATTTCGAAGATTCGTTGTGTACAGCTATATTCCGAACAACGAGTTTCAACAGCTAATTTGTCCACACTGATAGCAATAGAATCTTGAATCATGTTGAAGCATCTTAAAGCCGTTCACTTACTTCTATATCCATTAGTTTCCTATTATTGTTATTTCATTCTATCTTATTCGATCCCGGATTCGCCATACTAAAATTCTATTCAACTTTTTGTTATATAAATTAGTTTGGTAAGCATGACACTACTCCTAAAACACTGATGAATTAGAGCATTTTTATCTCCAATGCAATGATCCCCAACACTTAAATACCACAACCGATTTTCGGCTGCGTACCATCATCAAGCAGAGACAATAAAATTAGGCTCAGTGAGTCTTGTAAAAGTAGAAGAGTGGTGAACAAAGTTAGGCTTCAAGGCCACTGTTTGTTCTTGGAACAACTGTTTTTGTATCTCCATTCTGTTTATTAATTAATTAATTTATTTATTTAAATAACCGCTTTCATTCATTGCAGGAATGAATACGGGGAACCGTATCTTTTGTGGAAAAGATTAAATAAAGTTACGAGTGTTAAAGAAGCCATTTCTTTTCCACTGCTCGATGTTGTACAAGCAGCAAAATCGACGAATTGTTTGGCAGATGGTAAAAGATCTAACTCGGACACTCCACATCCCGCGGTGCTGCTGAACTACTATGAAACACAACTACACCTCATTGTACAAATGTGTCTCGAACGTCAGTACATTGCAATCAACTATTTCGAGGCAAAGTTACCGATTGATTTATTATTAAAGTAGGTTCCATATCCCAATGATTTTATCTGAACGATTCAATTTAAAAAAGAATGCCAACACATTTTTCCGGACATTTTTGAAATTTTGACTGTGCCTATGATTAGTTGAAATGATGCACAATTACAGAGGCATGCAAACAGAACATAACGTACAAACTATCAACAAGATAAATTGTTTTGTGACAACATATTTTCGGCAGGAATGCCTTAGGGCGAATGCGATCAAGGCTTGTCAATATAGTGACGTTCTACATGGCAATACAGTAGAAGAAGAGTGAGACTTAAAGAGTTCTTTGTAAAGTGGGTGCAAGATATCGGTGAGAATAGCATTAATAGTTTGATCACATGAGTTATAGTGTTATCGCATTATAGATTCCAAGATGATTTCTTCGGAGATAGAACTTGCGCGTGGAATAAGTTTGATGCAACGTCTTGTTGTCATAAATTCTTTTGAAAGAATATGTGTAACACGCATAAATTCTGAAATACCATGGCAAAATTTCCCTGTAGAGTAATTTTATATGTAGCGGTTTGTTTTTCACGAATTCTTGTGCGTAAAGTTTGGACTGCTGATAATCCGTAAAATAAACAAAAGTCACAGGCATGCCACTTTGTATTGTAATTGGCTCAAACGCCAGCCATTTGGTCACCTAAGATCACCCCTACTGTGAAAAGTGTCTCGGTGAAAAAACTGCTTAATATGTATTTCTGTTGTGGAGTGCAAATTTCCGTAGGTTAATGGTGTTTTGCTTTGCCAAGGCTGTTATCACCTATTTGCTAGCAGTTAAAAATCATGTATTAACTTATATTTATGGCATTTAAAAGTGATATAATAAATAAATTCTCAGTGACGGTTCTGTTCGTCTATTCAATCAATACTAGGCTTTTCTCGCTAATAACCTCTGCATGGGGTTCAATATTTGTTCATTGATTATTGCACTTTGAGCGCAACTATCTGTTTCCCGTCTATCCTCGCTAAGCTGCATTTCCAACGAAGAATTGCCGAATCAACTTCGTGGTTCCCTCTGCCAAGTGCTCATTCATTTGCATCTCGACCGGAGTCCACAAGAACTCAAGGAGCCTATCGCTTTTGTGCGATTTTGGGCTGGGTTGTCAGAGAATTATGGAAATCAATTGTAGGTTGAATTGCTTGTCAATTCGCCATATTGTTTGTGTTTTTTGTTAAGCTCGTTTTTGTCATTTTCAGAGATTTCACGATCGGTCCAAGTGTAGAATCTTTGAAAGTGTTTTCACCTGTACTGCAATATGTCAACCGATTTCTTTGTTCTGCTATTGAAAACGGTTCGCATGATTCACTAGTTTTGGAGGTAAAACAATAAGTCTTTTCTATGTGAACGTTTCATGCTCTCATTTCTATTTTTATTATTTGAGTTTATTTTATTTCACCTTATTCCACAATTATATACTGGTAAAACAATAGTTCGTTTAATTAGTAGTACATAGTATCACACCTGATATTATTTTTTTCCCGTCTCTCTAAGTATAGCGTTAAGTTTTGCACCCAGCTAACATGCATATGTAAAGTTGACGTATGTGAACATCCAAGCAACATTTCCATTTGAGTGCACCACAGCTACTTTAACTGAAATTTGACATTAATTGGTTGCATAGACACGGAGTAAATTTGTTTTGCGTCTACATCAGGGAATCTATGCTGAAGTTATTCTTCTCGGTCTGCATAAGGTCTCGTGAAGCATAACAGCTATCGGTTCGGCGATTAACGGTGCACAATCCTCCAGTACCATTGGAGTTACCCTGTCTGGGCCGTGGGCTTTGCTGGTTTTTAACTTATGGAACCTCCAAATGATGGCAGTATTTTTGCATATACTCAATACGTCATCTCATGGTAGACATGCGAATGATGTTCGATTATCATAAATATGAGTTTCACCATCGAAATCGAATTTCAATTGATCTAGCGAGCTGGTTGTGGGCACTGTCCAGGACGCAAAGTTTTCTTAAGGCTATCGAGTTATGTCCATACAGCTGCTCGAGACGTTTTATTTCGTATTGTATGATCATAGTCGCTTCTCGGATGAATACCTTATTATCACCGCGGTAAGCCTGTTGATTTTGCTTGTGCAAGCTCTTCAGTGTTGTTGAAAATGATTTATGTGAACTGTTGCACATTGTTTTAATTGAGCAGTTCATCACTTCCAGATTAAACCGCATGCGGAGCTTAATCCTACTGTCCCTACCTGATGAGTGCAAACAGCACGAAACCGGTCGTGGTTTGTGTGTGATGGAAATGCATGCAAATGAGATTGTAGCCTAGTTTAAGCGGTCCATTTTCAACTTCGGCATGTTCTCTTATAATTGTTTCATTTCAGATAATAAATTTGGCGAAATATTTGGTCTATTTCGGGTTTTACTCGGTGGATGACTTGTTTTCGTTGAGCAAAAATCTTCTACTTTATCTGCACAAATTGCCAGTATGTGGAATCAAAGAGGATTGCGACAAACTTGGTAAGTCGTGGGCTGATTCACATGCAAAATGACTAGCTTAAATGCTTTTTGGCTTTTGTTGCGAGAACCACTTAAATTTTCAGATACTCCAAAGGCTGCTGGTGGTTCAGAAAATCAATTACTTGCGATTCAGCTCAAATCCATGGAAATTCTCAAGGTAAGTCGTGACATTAGTCTTCTGTGTTTATTAGTGTATCACAGAAACAAGGAGGCGACATTGTAGGCCCCTGAGTTGGTGGTATATACTCTGTTAACTATATTTCGGAAACATAGAACTACAGTTGTGTTGCACTGCTTAGAAGCTTAAAAATACTTGATTGGAGGATTAGTGATTGACGTGAACAAACAAAATTGCGCGCAATCTTTTGTCCACGGTTAACATTTTAAACTTAATTTGTGTTCTGCTCGATGGTTACTTGATGTGGTTTTTAGTTAATCCCCTAAAATACCGTTTCTTGTGACCGAAATGTATGTAAATATTACAATCATTTCGATTAGAAAACATGGATACTTTAGTTGAAATGTTTGGCAATATACCATTCTTTATATTTAGGTGACTATTTCACCTCTGCCAAAATCAAAAAGGTTAAATATGATTCCGTTTATATGCACCAATCTATGATTAAGTTTATTTAACGTCATTGCTTTCGATCTGTTATCTGGCACCGTATTAAGAATATCTACGCGATTGTGCAACATGTGGAACATTTTGTGCTCGAGTTTAATCAGGCAGAACATTAATAAAACTACCTCGGTCGATTTCAAGAGCTTGAGCGCTTGTCGCCAATTCCAATGCATAACTCGCCCATTCTTAAGATAACAATGACTCTAAAGCAAAACGGAAATTGATCGCATCCATGTAACAGATAAATAATGCCGATGAATATGAGTTTTACTAACCACGTCGATTATGATAACTGGTTTTCGTGTTGCAACAACGCTTATTTTTAGGTGAAATTTCCATCCTTTATATTTTTAGCCTGCGTAATTTAGCGTACTGGATATGTTTATGAGTTTTATTTTGGTTGAAATAGCCACTGTTGTTTCCGTAATCGCTCGAGGAAGGGTATTTATTTTAAAAGTTCAAAAGTAGATTGTTTCCCTTGAACTTCTGTCCTTTCCACGCCAAGTACATGCTCGATGTGCGTCTGGATTGCCGCATACATAAAATGCTTGCGTATTATCGCGCCAAATTTGAGCACTGGTGGGTCACACAAAAACGAATGCTCACGGGGTATTCTGATCACATGGTGAGGTCCGAAGACGAATTGATTGCAGGTATGTGAAAGCTTCAGAGTTTTGAAATCATGTGTATAATATATACGTGAAAATATAATTGCAAATTTCTTGTCCATTTTAGACTGCGTTCAATACGCGAAATGTTTGAGCAGTCAAAGTGGGAGCGAGTACGTTAAAAATTTACAATATAATTCGTCGGGATTTTTTATTATAAATATTCTCGGTTATTTATATAAAGATGCTAGTTTGTACTTATGTTGGAAGACATCACCGATATATGTGCTTTTATGTGGTACATAGCAGTACACATGTAGCTGATAAAAGTTTCTCACCAGAAACACAATATTTTTTCCGGATAAACTTTGATTCATATATCACAACCAGAATATTCCTAAGAAGGTCCTTAGTGCAGGTAAAAGTTTACATTATAAATTCTGCAGTAAGCAATGTTGCTTTTATTTCAAATAAACTAAAACAATGGAGATCAAACACGATCGTCTCCAGATGCTAACTTAAATGATCCGATTACTTCACTTGAAAGATTGTGGAGTCAAACGTGAGGCCAGACTTTTAATAGTGTTGCTTTTCAGTAATTTTCGCAGCTTACTCGCTTGGCGTTCGCATGCTGTATGCAAATTCACGCGTTTGGGCAGTAAATTCAATCAAATCGTTACGAAAAACATTTTGTCGCCTAGCTTTCTATTTCGTCGATTTATTTTTTGCTTCTGGACGAATGTCTTGTGTAAAATATTATAATTTATTAGAGATAATCAAAAAAACTTGGATGATACGTTTCTAAAATTCAAAATTCAATATCTAATATCTAATATCTTTCGTCATTCCACTGAGATTGTTTATGACCGTACTCGTTTTGTAACTACTCACGAGTAATCAACGCTTACGAATATTTCCATACGTTATTGTTCAAACTACAAATAGCACGTTATGGTTAACTTGCGTGCTCGCTCACATTGAGAAAAACATAGAAATTAAGATGAATTCCTAAAATTGAATTGAAGCCAGTCACTTTAACTGACAAATGTTTTATAATGAATGAAAAACGAACTCCCGCGCGTTCATTTGCAACGGTGTATTTTGTCAAGGCCGCATCAGCGACTTGGTCTTCAAGTCAACCTATGAAAATTGTCTTTTACGAGGTTTTCTTCAAAGTTACTGTAAATAGCTTAATTTTTAACATATACTCACGAAGGCAAAATCAGTCACCGATTCTGGAATTAGTTCATTATTTTCGATTTGCCGCGAGTACAGAGCATTTGGAGTCTTGCCATGCTTTGAATCATCCACAATTTAGTTTGTATGATAAATTTTTCAAGCAGAACTAGAATGAGTGAATAAATAAATTTATACTTCAATGTCCTTATTTGCATCAATCGTATTTCTTAGCCAAATGTGTGTTAGCTCAATGTTTTCCTCTCTGTCGGCTCATCAGCAGATAATGACGATTAATAAATGATTGTTCGTACTGGGGTTGTTTGTAAAAATAAAATTGAACTGCTACTCACCTGCTGCATTGACAATTGTTCTGCGTCCTGTGCTCGGTGATAGCGAGCGGAGTTTGGTACGAGTGCACACACATTAAAACATGGCTTTAGTCTTCGGTTCCAAGATATACTTCCAACCACGTTAAATATCATACGCATTTAATGTTAGCGCTGCTGTATCGATTGGTAAATCCAAAATCGCATGCATAGGATAGTTATGGAATCTAGTAAACGTTTTTAAACTATTTTAAACTATTTAATTTCTTATCAACAAACAATAAAAGTTCCGCGTTAGTTTGATCGAGACAACACTTGCGTAGTGCAATACACACGAATAATCTTCATTCAGAACGAATTTAATTACGAGAGAACCGCAGCATTCCTTGTTAGTTTCAAAGTTATGCTATGCTTTGCATGCATTTTAGTACTCGTTTCTTTGCAAGACATTTGGGTTATCGCTCAAGTTCCCTTTACCACTGACAACTTTTCTCATTCAAAATAATTCTTAGATTGGAATCCCATGTGAGAATTTAGCTTTACACTTTCGTTCAGTGTGCAGGTATTCTAGTGTAAAAATACGTTCTAGCTTTATAAAGCCAGTGCGAAATTACAATATTGTTATAGATGCCTCGACAGCTGGTTAAAGTATTGCATACTTTACGTTTTCGCACGACAAACTGCCAGATTTATGTGCACATACCGAACCAATTAGTAGTGTTTGACCAAATTAGTAACCAGATGTGAGAGTCTGGCAGCTAAGCTTTCAGTGTGCTGGTTTATAATCCTCTCCCACTATCAGACAATCTGTCACAACTTGAACATATCCTGGACGAACAAAGTAACAAACACAGAAGCGCTTTTTAAAGCTGTTCAGCAGAGCACGTTCACTCTGCTACGACAGCCCCGACATTCTCTCGCTGAACCATGTGTGTACAGAATGTGACACGGTTGTATTCCAATCATAAAGTTGACCTTTTGGAATTGACCCTGGAGAGTTGGATAGAAATCTTTCTTGACTGCTAACCAATGAAGCTTTGTGTAAAGCGGAAGAGCGGATATGCTCTCGATTGATCCGGGCGATAGCGTTCAGGTGCTGCCGATCGGTGCTGTGGGGGAGATTGTTCCTCAAAAATCGGACTGCTAGTCATTTAAATGTCTGTAAAGTATGAGATTATCGTGCGCTTGTGTTGTACATTCAAGATGATCATCGATC
Source organism: Atriophallophorus winterbourni (assembly GCA_013407085.1). Lineage (NCBI taxonomy): Eukaryota > Metazoa > Platyhelminthes > Trematoda > Plagiorchiida > Microphallidae > Atriophallophorus > Atriophallophorus winterbourni. The sequence goes on along the minus strand of JACCGJ010016542.1, from coordinate 32,957 downwards.
GAGTAGGCCAGCAAAAACATTAATGCATCGTCTCGTTCGATGCATGTTACTGAAATCAAACATAATATCGGTTACTCCGGGTCCAAACGTTTAAGTCCATCGATTTCTTTCGAACTGTAACAAATATTAGTAAAATAAACAATTTTCTAATGAATTCATCCTTTATTTTAATTGACCGGGCATTAAAGGAATTTTTCATGTCATCAAAACATTATTCTTCGTTCATTGACGAATGATTTGGAGGGTACAAAAAAGCTTGTGTAATCAGAACGCTTCAAATGTTCAACCTCTAATTCTCTCTTTCACGTAAATAATTCCATTGTACTGTCTCCACCTGATGACGGCAAACAGCTAGAAACCGGTAGTGGTGTGTAAGGGATGGGGATGTGAGCACCACAATACATTGTACGGCATTCTATAAAAACTTACTCGCTCCAAATTCCATTGCAGGATTATGCTTTGTTTTCGTGATAGCCTAATGTTAAATTAATCAATAGTTTAAACTTTCCTGAATCACAGTGCTCCAGAAAACATGTCAATGCATTATTTTGAATCGTCGCCAGACACTTATTACGACAGTCTGCTAACCAGCGTGTGCCTTCGACTTGCGCTTTCGAGTGACTCAAATTTAGTGGCTTCGGCAATTAAATTGCTTTACCGCCGGTACGGACAATACCGGGAATTCAGTGAAACAATCGGACAGGTGAGAGGGTTTGATTTGCATCTTTTTCAAACTCACTGTTTTTTCATCTGGTTGCAAGATGTGCGAACATCGAGGAATCCGTAATTCTAGCTTACACAATGTTTAAGCCCTTGTTCATGCGATCATTGTGGCAATCTACCACGTAGTTTAATCGAACATGTACTGATACCTTATTGTAACAAACACGGCATTGGTATAGAAAGAGCGAGTAATCCCTTGAAACTCTGGTTCAATATCTATGTGCATGGAATCGCATGCCGGAGTCCAGATGAATACGGTCATTTTACTAAGATGGTCAGAAATTCTGAGTCTCTGTTTGTTGCCATTAACAAGTGGACAATATAGGCAAAGGAGTTTTTACTAGAGCGTCGGTGTGATTTAATCCTGTTCCCAAGAAAATCCTACGTGATAACAATTTAAACTCCGAGTTGGTATACTCATCCTAAAGTTACGTCTGTAACATTCCATGTGTTATGATGGATGAATCGTCGATGTTGCAGTAGAGACAGTCTATCAGTCTATGCGTTGTTCTTAAAACAACAGTCAGGAAAACAGAACAAGCCCGGAATGGAACTTTGATCAGGAGTCCAAGGTCCAAGCGCCCAGTGTGTGCATTTCGACCGTGGACATGGTTTGTATTGGTATGGCAATAACTGAGTGAACGTGTGAGGGTACACCATAACCGTGGGAAAATGCATAGTGGAAGGAAGTTGGTTGTCATGGCCGAGTCAGACAATTTGAATTTAGTGAAGATGGCTTACCCAACAGCAATTTCTGTTCGTTGCGAACTTTGGTAAATCAAGTAATCCGGCTTGTGTTATTTCTTAGGAGGGTGCCCTGCTAACACAGCGAGAAACCGGTACTGGTGTATAAGTGCGGGGGATGTGAGCAACACAAAAACATCTATCATATAAATAGGCAAAACAAACAACCACAATGATCCTCAAACGTGTCTGTTACTTCGATCTGATTTGTCGATCTATTTCGTGCCAACCGGTACACTTCAAGTCTTCACCACGCAGGGTTCGTTGGACTGACCTTGACGATTTGCATATCATTCGATTGCGGCTGACGTTGTCCATCCTCTTAAATTTTCTAATATGTCGTCACACTCGAACCGTTCTATGCAATCCTTCTGGAAGTCGATTGATTATGGGTGCTTGATTGTTGACGTCGGTCGTTTCGATGCTTCCTGCTCTTGTGTTGTGCCGGTGGGTGGTGTTCTGCAAATCATCCGAAAGCTCCTGACAAATACTCATCGCCAATGCATAAATGATGATGACTCGCAGCAAATGATGCACATCGATCATTCATTCTTGCATGAACCATTATAGATATTGTCGATAAATTCGTTTGTGATATCCTAGTAAGTAACCTGATATGGATAAACTAGACACACCGTGTGCCCAGCTGCATTCAAATGCAAATCGGATACCAGTGTGTCATGTGAACCATCAATGACAGATGCTCCATGAAATCTTGATTTTCAGTCTATTGTTTTGACCTCATTTCACCTGGCTTTGTAACATTGAAACATTGCAGTCAAGTTTAGAACCTTTTAAAATCTGTCTTTCGAAACAGGATAGCTTTAAGCCCTTTTTAGTGCAATTTATTCGGCTGCTCCTCCTGATTCGGTTTATACATATCTGTACGTCGTATACTGATTGATAATATGAGCATGGCAACGACGTTTTTCTGTTTAACTTTGTGTCAGGCGTGTTATGGCAAATGCCCACTATTGATGTATTATTGTTAAAACTGCTCATTTCTATCTATGTGCCAGCGTCACGGAATCCAAATGTATTGGTTAACTGGTATTTGAAACATTGCATTTTGTCTATCATTTTAACAATACGGTCACCCTTTTATTCTTGACTGTACCAATATTATGGTTGTGATTTCGCAAACGGTTGTCGCCACAGGTTCAACTATTAGTATCCGATGCAGATGTGCAACGCTATCAGGAATTAAGTCAAAATGTACGATCTCTACAACGAATCGTCGAGCAGTCTGAACTGTGGACGCGGAACTCCCAGGCACTCTGTACTCACGCTGAAAATGTTGTAAGTTTTCAACCATTAACAGATTAAATTGATTATTTGACCGCACATCTCTTGTGCAATGAGTATGAACCCGTCCGTGGGTTGTACGAGATGTAAATGCATGCTATTACCCATTTTTGATTCAAACGCCTAAAATTCCTTTTTATCATTCAACAACATTCATGTTCATCATCTATTGTAAACTAAAAACAGCTTCAAAATCAAACATATACAAGGTGATAAATAATCCCTTTAGGAGATAACTAATTTATGTCAGAGATCAAGCCACAGGAACCTGATCTTTGTGTGATGTGTTGGGATGGCACAAAGCCGCTTGTAACGACAGTGAATAGACTATTCTAAAATCGTTAATTTTTAATGTGAAAAAGATTTCGTCGTTTCTGGGTCTTTTCCTTTGTTTCGAGCCGATTTGCCATAAAATATACTTAGCTATCTCTTAAATAACATCGAAACTGCTGCATTCGGGCCGCACAGTATACCGTAGTGATTTCTATCAACGTGTTGACCGAAATAGAATGTCATTCCAAGCGAACCTAATGCGGCGGTAGCTCGTACCTGACACTGCCCTGGCGTGGGATCACAGTGCACAACTTCGCTTTTGCTTTTTATGTATGTAGTGCTGTTGTAGCTAGTGAGATAGTGAGACTGGCCGGGGATCATTGCTGCAAGTCATTTCAGGTCCACGAGTGGCAGCTAGCCCAATTATCACATTTTCGGGTCGTCGATCAAACATTAGACACGTTACCCCCCGCGTTGCACGCCCGCACATCGATTGTGCGATCGCCTCATCCCGGAGGTCAACCTGTCCAACGCGAATCGCGTTCACACACGAATTCCACAACACAAGAGAAGCCGATTGGTCTAAACCGATTATTACGCACGCTTATCTTACATAGGCAAACAAACAATCACAACTGTGATTATCATTATGTCTGTCCCGGTTCTCACTTCGATCTGATTTGTCAGTCGATTTCGTGCCACTTCAAGCACTCACCACGCAGGGCTCGTTTGACCGACCCTGACGAATTGCGTAGCGTTCGATTGCGACTGAATTTGTCCATCTCCTCATACATCCGAAGATGTTGTTGCTCGAACCGTTCAAATGCAATCAATCCGTAACCCGAAATATTACGAGTTCGCAATTATCGTCGTCGATCTTTTCGGCGCTTCTTGCTCTTGTGTTGTATCGGATGGTAAAGTTATGCATATTGTTCGAAACCTCGCGATTCGCGCTCATCGCTATTGCACTTTCCACATTCACACTATGTTAATATGTCACAGACTAATCAGTGATGAAAGGATATTCTTAGAATGGTTATACTGTTGCAACTGATATGCTACTGCCGAATGCGTGCACCTGTGTGTGTGTGTCGAGTTCAGTGTGGTGTTATTTCACCAAATTGACCAAATGTGACTTTTACCCAGTTGTCTAGACAGTCCGACGGTACACTTAACTTTGGGGTGCATACGCGATTTCATATTTTTTAACTCACATCAGCTTAGGAATTATGGGACACTTTTAACAACCTACTCCGTCTCACCATTGTTTTGTCATCAAATTTGAAAATAATAAACAACAAGCAGCGTCCAAAATACCTCTTAGGAGCAGTACGCGGAAATGGATGTGTAAACGTGACAAGGCCTGTTCTAAGTGCTTGCAGGATCCGTCACGACTAAATTGGCGCAACTACACCTTATTACGCAATAAGTGTGTCTGTCGAAATGATAGAAACCATTACCAAATCAGTCTAGTCGAAAACGTTGTTAGTTTGAATCACAAAGCATTGTATAAGCACGTTAACAACCCCCTAACTGTTAAATAGCAATATCTCCACTGGCCTCGTCAACTGGCGTAGTGACATCACCTTAAGATTGTGCAAACGTTCTTCGACAACAATTTGCATCAGTAATTCCACAAGTGTCGAGACATGGACAGTTTCTGATCTCTAGCAGTTGCAGCCTGCCTTTTGCATAATCTGTCTTCCGAATTGACAATACCGGCGCCTGACGTGCTCAAGATAATGCTCGAATAGAGCTTCGTGCCAAAAACGTGGAAAACTGCCCTGATGAACCCTATCTACAAGGGTGGCATGACTATTCAGTCTGGCCTTGCCAGCATAGCTGAAGGCAACTTGGGTCCCCTCAGAAGAGCCTTAGGTTCGTTTGACGCCAATATAATCTGCAAATTGATTTCAGCCTCTATCCGCCTTCATATTGAATGTGCTACTTCAACTTGAGGTCCTTGATTAAAAAAGATATTCAGCTATTTTAAACTCTACAGCGCAGAGCGACATAGCTCATCCTTTGACTGTCTAATTATCAACACGAAATGTGACTTAAGATATTGAAATTGCATTCACCCCAATACAGACGGCAACGAAGAGCACTAATCTTCATTTGGACAGTGCTTAATCAAATAAATCATCCATGCAGCGATTTGCTACATCTTTCCCACAACACACATTTGTGGTCACCAATCTAAACTTTACCAATAGCATAGTGGGTTGAATTGCCGTAAATACGCGTTTTCCGTTCGAAATGTACAATTATGGAACAGTTTACTTACTCACGTGGAACAATTTGAAACCATTGACGCTTTTAAAAAATCACTTGATGCCCGTTTGACAATAATCTTTAACAATATTTTTTGATATTTTTTACCATCCGATAAATAAATAAACCCGTGAATAAGATACCGCTGCCATTTGTTTGGAGGAGAACGTATGAGAGGCATGGGAATTACTTTTCTCGTCAGATTTTCAAAATTGTTCACCGCTTCATCACGGCAACTATCGATGTAGATTAAATCTTCACTGATTTACGATTGAGTACATAGAATATTTTGTAAAATTCCCTCTAACCTTTCGGGTATTCAAACAGGTTCCAATCTGTATTCCCGATACACACTTGGAGAATATCCGAAAGGTGAGCATGATATCATTGGTTAAATTCTGTGCGTGTTAAAGTTGAATGCATTTATAGCCAATCTACTGTGCATTTCAGATCTTGTTGGATATAGTTGGTCGCTGCATGGAGGCACGCTTTTGGACAACATGCTCTCCTTTCTTTGGAAATTGTGTGCTAGAAATTAACGGACAGAAGGCGTCAAGTGGAATAGAAGATTTTACGAAATTGCAGGATCAACTTCGATATCTCGGCATTCAAGACACTGTGATTCAGTTGCTCGGCATTCCGTTTGAAGTAATTGTAAAAACTATTAGATTATTTAACGTGTACTGCATCGTGTAGTTTGATCTTCAAAAACCGTGACATAATGAATGGGTTATAGTACGGTATGAAAGCACAAGCCTGATTCAGGCAAAGTGCCGCACAGTCAAGGACTGAATGGGTTAACATTGTACTACTCTTTTATTGGAGTATGATTTGATTGTTTCTCCTGACTAGTACGTCTAGATTCGCAGCCTTTAGTTCCTAATGCATTTTGACACCGTCTGCTTAGTCCCTATGTTACTTAACAGTTATATTACAACTAATCTCAATCGTACAGACTCGTCCATAAAAGTACCAAAATCAATATTTATCTGATTACTAATGACAACAAACTTGGTGCTGCAGAATTCAGTCGTGATAGATTGATTTCTTCGATATGAAACGTTTCTTGTTGAATTCCACTATTTTTCTTTATTAGGAAACAGTGCGAGAAGGCTTTGTTAAATGGTCAAATAACTCAATCATTATTAGTAAAATTATGAAAAGTTGCTACATGATTAACAACACGTCTACAGTACATTAGGGCCATGTTGTGATTTGCTTATATTTGAGCAGTATCTTCCTTTTATCACTTTTCTAATGCACACTTCTTGTTCGGTTTCTTTATCCGTTAATATCATTCAGATTTTCTTATTACCTTTCCCAGCGCTTTCATTACTAATCGAGCCGTAATCGATTATTTTTTAAAGTGCATGGTTGAATAAATACCTGGATATTGTTTATTTGCTGTCAACTTTTAATGACCAATAAACAGTCAGTCATTCAAGTGTATACACAGTTTTGTTGCACTAAGGTGATTTTCATCCAAACTAAATATTCTCATTGTCCTCCCACAGTCCACGCATGGGAGCAACGAAGAAATTTGGAGGTTGGCCAAGTTGGTTCTGTGTGCTTATTGCTTTCTGAACGCCACCAACCAATCGAAACTGAAAGAACACGCGGATATGTTTCTAACCGAAAACGTAAGATATCTGTCCGAATGGTACTTGATTACATGTTCCATAGCTACTATGGAAAATGTTAATTTATCCAGGTATTTGAAAAGTTTTCGGTAACGTTTCGCTTCTGAACACAGAAGTTTCGTCAGACCAATGGTGTCGGTACGAACAGTGTTCAGGTTTAAATGGCATTTTCTTGACCTATCCTGAGTACATTAAGATACACAGGCGAGATCGAGACAATTGATCACCCCCCTAAATTCTGTGTTAACCCCTAAATTGTTTATTTTGTGTACAGGTGCGAACAGCGTCCGCTGACCCATTTCTTACGTAATCCATGTGCACTTTAGGTCTTATGCACGTTAATCCTTAGCCGCTGCAGTACCAAACGCCCCAGCCTTTGGTATTTCACCTGCATCAGCGTGAAGTCTTTCCCTATAAGATTTCACACTCCGTCTTATCACTTCCACGTTATCAAGATCTACACTCTGACCCGTATCTAGCCACTTTTTGAAATATAGATTAGAAAATATTCCGATATTTTGTATGTACATCAGATTTTAACAGGTGATGAGGTATGATCGATTCGCCTTAAACGATTGCCGGTTGGCAATGTGGTTGCTATCTGGTTCTGTTTTTGTAGTTTTAGATATTTGTAATTGTTCAACAAACGCTATTGGCTTTTCGTTACGTTGCCCATTGTTGTGCTTGTGTGCTGTGCGGATATCAGCGTGATAAATTTATTGGCCACAGGTAGCGAGCTGCATGTTGAAACACGCTTGAGTCGCACTGCCATTTCTATTTTCTATTTTCATTTCTAGCCTCGCTCTAAGCCTAGGCAATCTGACACTATCGTGGCCTGGATCAGGCTCATACTCTCGAACACACATACATACGTTTTTGTTTCACTGGTTACTGCGTTTCTAAAGCCCGTCTTTTATCAGCTACGTTTTAGATTGGGTTGTAAACTTTCTTAATGATTTTCAGCGTGATTAGTAATAACCGCAATAAAGGAATTATCGATTACTAAATTGCTTTGCTTAATTCAAGATTCAAGATTTGTGGTTGAAAACGCAATTAACTTTGCGATATCCATATAGTCGAACTATAGGTACAAATGTACCGAATCAAAATACCTGCGGCAGTTCCGTTTTGAATGTGGTATTTCCAACTTGCAGCCACGGCCACGGCTGCTGCTGGAAGTTCGAACTTGGAATAATAAGTCCATGGAGTGGGAAACAGTAGCAAGTATTTTGTATGCGAGGATAAGTTCCCCTCGCATTCACCTTTGTGCAAGTGTCATCACGCCAGGGCTCGAAGTAATATTAGCACTCAACTTTGAAAAACCCTCTCCATGCGAGTTTTTAACACCGGTGATACTTACGCAATTCGCACTTTCCAAGGAGCAAAAATTTGTACAATGTGTAGTCTGTTTTGTTGCGTTCGATCACAACAGCTGCTAATTTTATACTAATATTTCGGGTTTCTATATGTGTTCATTTTTTTCGCTGAGACGTATACGGTCTCCATCAGAAATCGATTGTCAGCTAACATTTTAAAAAATATCGCTGACAAAATGGATGGAGATCATATTCTTTCAGATTAATGTGCATTGTCGGAAAGCTTGTGATTTAGATTCAATTTAGCATTTTCTACTTGTGGCTACTCATCCGGTAGCCCAGGTCGTTAAGGCGTGGGAATACAACGGTGATGGTCGGGGGTTAGAATTCTACCCGTAGCGGAGGATATGAACGGCTAACGAGCTCAAATAAGAGCGAAACTCGAGTCCAGTGCTTCCATTATGTTCCGTCGTGATCAACTTTGTGAATAGTTCGATGGGTTGGCACGGATGAGTAGTGATAAGTATAAGCAACATATTCTCCAAATATCGCTAAGCATTTTCTCTTAACTGCCCTGAGTTCAACCTTTATCTCTTCTTTTCAACAGCTAGAAGACCTCGGTTTATTCTCCTGCATATTTTACCAAAACGTGAAGCTGTGCGAATCGTTAGAGAAGAGACACATTCGTCATTTGTTGCGCTGTGTGAAGAAACATGTTTCTGAACCTGTTTGGATTTATCCGCTGTCGAATATCTTGCAATTCTGCAGCAAACCACCTAGTCACATTCAAGACATCATAATCATTGAGGCAAGTTTTTATTCACTTACCCGCGATTAGAATTGGATGCTTCACGTTTGTCCGCAATTTAGTTTCAAAAGGTAACTATCTGACTTATATCGCCTATATCGTCACGCTGTGCGGTGATCTCTGAGAGTTTCAATGCCTGAACCTGTACTGCTTTGTGATCCAGTTTCTTTGTACGAACGAAACCTAATCGGTCGAGAAAATTCAACATTGTTTCGGGAAACGTTGAACCGAAATTAACGATTTTGTGGTTAGTAGATGGGAACTACCTTGAGGATGCCAAATATTGTTTGGGCCATCGTCATTTGACGGTGTATGGTCCAACCCTGTTCGGGTTATAATTGTTAAATTGACTTGCGTGTAAAACCACATTGTCACATTTTCATTTTCTCATTTTCTATGGGCAACTTGCCAGTATGTCAGCCCACTCGCAGTCTCGGATTGTGTGATGCCTTGGATGGATCCATGCTTTTGTTTTCATACACGTGCTCCAACTGAAGTTCACAGGTTTAAGTCAAGTCAAATCCGTCTATAATTGTTTACCAATTCGTAAATGTCGTAAGAACTGCTGGAACAAATATGTGCGGAATGTTTTTGGGTGGATTTTTGACCGAGCAGAGAATTGTTATCCCCTCAATTAGTCATGGAAGCAGCACAATTGCTTGCTGTTCCGTCTATTGCTTTTATCTTCATTTCGGTTGTTTTCGTATTCAAACTGTGTTGGCTATTAGTGCAAACATATGAAGTTAACCATTGCTTATTCAGAATTTAATGAAGAGAATACTGAGGAATGTTGACTAAGAGTGACTCACGCAACTCTGTAAGCTCAATTATTACACGTTTAACCGAGTACCAGAATGTAACATGTTAGTTATGTGAAATGTTTATCATTTGTTTCATCCTATGTCATACGATGATATTAATTCTTTCTCTTCCTTTAGTGCCAATTTCAATAGTAGCAACCAGACTATTTGTACAAATTAGTGTTTTACCAAGCCGTTGCAGTGTTTATCTCTTGGAAGTCATTTTGCTTGCAATATGACCTTCCTACATATTTGCATTCCAACAACTTCACAGTTTTTCCTATACGCATACTTGTATCATGTACAAGGCAGTACTATTGACTTTAGTGGACCTCGAAACAGGATTCCAACTTGAAGCCATCGTTTAATTAGATCTGTGAAACTCATCGTTGGAGTTACTTCTTGCTCCCGCTGCAGGAATATTCGCCGCTGGTCATTTTTTATCAGACGATCTGGGAACTTTCCATGAGAACATTCATTCAGGGTTTATTTCATTGACACATTTTAAATTTGATCCCATTTCCCGGATTCACGTTTGGCAAGCAGCAGGTTATTTGTCTTGTTACTCTCTTGGGGCTTCTGAGTGCAAAGAATAAGCAAATAATAACTTGTGCGCGATTTTATTGAACCTACAATGCCGAATTCATTTGTAACCAGAACATGATATTTCGTGTGAAATGTTTGTTAATGTTTCACCAAGATCGATTATTCACATTATTCACATATAGCAATCTATGTGGTTCTACGAAAACAGCAATTGTTATCTTCCTCTTCGGTTCTACTGGTAGTGATGGCCAAGTTCTTACTTTTACAGTTGTTCAATTCGATGGAAGACGACATGTCACAAACGCGCGATCTAATGTTCGAAAAGTTGCAACAACTTAATGGAGATTGTGTCAATGAGCTAGAAAATACCGGAATGATTGCACTGTTTGCGGAATTGTTGCATTTACTCAGCATCTGTGCGCAAAACCGCAATTCATTTGTACAATCCAAATGTCAATCATGGCTGCGATTGAAAGACTGTGTCTATCTGGTCAATCGATTGTCTTATTTGAAAGAAACCACCGGGAATTTGCAACGCAACTGTCTCGAATTCATAAAGGAGGTCTATTTGGAATGTCCACATCAAGTCGACAAGCTTTGGGTTCCGGGGTCATCAATATGGAAATTATGGTCATCGACTTTGGATGAACTCTCAGAGGTAATTATCCGGGAATTTGTTTCATAAGTCACTGTTTTGCTTAGAGACACCGATCTCTCGATTTAGTTGACATAAAGCTCCATTTTCACCATTTAACCACTGTCTAAATCCTCAGGTAACCTGACATTGCTTACCTAACTTAACGCGGACATCCTCCAAGAATCCAGATGTGCATTGTTTGCTTGTAATTGACTACTTTTATTCGTATGACCAATTGATACCTATTGGTTTTCTGAATGTGCCGGTTAAATCTTCCGTGAGATGGTATCAATGGTTTCGATTTGCTTACAATATTATTTTTGCTTCAACTCTATTATGCATTTTGATCTCACAGCAAGAAACTGTGTGATAGTAAACCTTTTGTATTATTTATTTATGTTATATATTTGCACTAAACACAATAACTAATTTTTATTATAGTTTTTGAAACAAACTAACACGGTGACACAGACTATTATATCGAAATTCAATATTTGGCTGTCATGCGTCAATGCTTTTTTCGGGAATATTTCCTCGGACAACGGTCGTACAATCGAAGTAAGCAGGACATGTGGCCGATTTTATCATTGTGAACTTTGGGGTTTATCCGTTCTAATGTCACACGCTTTTACTTTTCTCAGCTGTATCAACCGTTAATCGACCGACTATTGGAACTGATGAGCAAGCTCAGTGCTTTCTCCGAATTGCGAGACACCTTGGATGCATGCACGCAAAACATTCTAAATGCCGGTAAATCATCAATTACACGAACCGAGTACTAAGTTTGTTGAAAGATGACATGTGTTTGAAATAGCTGTGCTTTACAAAACCCACGAACTCATTTACATTGGGTCCGAGGGTAAAAAAGTTCTCTTAAATTACCGTTAAGGATGATGATGGTGTCAATGATTATTATCAAACGTAAAAACATACACGTTGGCCTCCTTCGATCGATGTCCACCATGGATGTACATCACAAGCGCATGTTTGTTTCATGTTCTACACCCATTCAAATGACTAAACAGTCCTAATCGAGAGGAACAATCTTGCCAACAGCGCTAATAGCAATGAGCGGAACTCAACTGATCGGCGGCAGTTGTACGCTGAGGGTGTGATTTATGATTAGCAGCCGAGACCGGCAATATAGTGAGCTCAAAACAAACCAAGCAAAACTCGCGCAATTGATTTATTATCAGTTAACTTTAGTTATTATAAAAGAAAGCTCATTTGCATGCATTTCCATCACACATACATACATCCCACGACCGGTTTCGTGCTGTTTGCACTCATCATGTATATACAGTAGGATCAGGATCCGCTTGCGCTTAAATTAAGTTGCGTAGCACTATCTGGAATGTCTTTTATACGCAGCTGCAATTCAATGGCACGTTTTGTTCGTGCAGTAAACCGTTTCTAGTGTGCCCTGGAATATGATGACAACGGTAACACATTTTTCCTTTTGTTCCACTTTAAAGGCATCGTTTAACCCTTTGTCTACGGTAATTGGATATACGTATTTTATGATATATGTGACTTGACTGGCTGTAAACAGAGTCCTGCGAGGATCAGATGCCAGACGCCGCCAGACAAGTGCACTTCGATGGTGACTGAAGGTACCGACGGGAGCTACTGAGCATTAGACTACTTGTTTGAGGTGGTAACTAGAGTTACCGTCAGTAGACAAAGGGTTAAATTCAATTTCAACTCACATGGCAATTTCGCAATAGTCAAATTGAATGGTTTCAACCTTTGGAGATTTTTACCCGTGAATTGACCTCGTACCGTTTGTTTGTTTTTCACTTTCCCACGAAACCCAAGTTGCGTTGAGCGAACGTGACATTACATTCGACCAAGACGAAACGTTTGTCGGTATTTCGCGTTATTGTCGGACAAAATTAGTACAGCAAGCTCGCAAAGCAAGTCACGTTGCAACGATTGGTGACTGGGTACCGCCCGCATACAAAACGGTAGCAGTTGATGCGACAATCAGCGGAACGCCGCAGCAATCTGGCCGATTAGCAGTTGAGCACGAAGCTGCAAATTCAGCTTTTGATTGTTTGGAAACGGCGAACGTATACGTTCAACATCAGCTCAAAGTAATTTATTTTGTGTACGATTTAATGCTTCACACTGTGGTCAAAGCTTTGTATAAATTTCTTTTCGATTATTCAAGCTACATCATTTTGTTTTGATATTTTCAGTAGCAAAATGTGTTTGTGAATTGTTAATTAGTCAGTCGAGTATACTTTAGGACTACGTAGCAATGGTTTAACATTTTAGGCGTCAAAACTTGCTTTCTCTGATCACTATAACTGGTGCTCACTGGATAAAAATATATGGTGCTCAAATAAACCGATCGTTAATTGTTCGAGAGGATTTCGTTTGACTATTTAAAAATTCTAGTGGGAGGCGCGATCAGTGTAATACAAAGCCGTGTACGAAAATTTCCGTAGAAAATGCTGAAATTCTATTGGTCACGTTCTAAGATTTCCTTCAATCAAAATTTATGTTAGTCTTGGAGGAGAAATTTATTTTGAGCGAAATTTCGCTATACAATTCGTACAGTACAGCAATCGGACATTCGAAAAATTGATTTTAGTTAAACAAATTAGCTTTTTTGTTTGTACACATTCCATGTCCTGATGCGCGATGTTGTTATTTGCGTACGCATGGCATAAGGTTTCTCAAAATTTTGGACGTTTGTTAAATCTGGAACTAAGTTGAGTTTTGACGTCCAGCCGAAGTAAATTAACCACATATTGCAAGTGGAATTAGGTTACGTTAATCTGGGTCAAATCGCGTTTCCCATCCTAACTTCGTTGACCTTGTTGACCCGAACCTGGTGGTCGCTTGAGATCCGAAGTTAATCAGCCGTCGGTTTCGTTAAGATTCACACCTCAAAGACAAAATGCACCAACTTTTAACCAGACCTTATAATCCCATGACGTTGGAGGACGTCACGTGGTCGTTTGACTATTGTTGATGTTTTTAATCTGATTCTGTTTTCGGACAGGTTGTCAATTGAACTCACTTTCTGTGATCCTTGTGCAACCTGATTGATTTTGGAACCACCTTTTGTGTCTTCGTTCTTTTTGGATGCTTTCAGCTTTTATGCTGTACAGGAGTGTGGAATCCTGCTTGCCATCCGAGAGCTTTAGACTGGCACTGCGCAATAAGTCCTGATGCGGAACAGAACATCACGCAGCAATGTGTACGTGTGATTAACCATATAAGCTAAACCAGATGTATCTTTTGGGTTTTGCCATACTAAACGCATCGTGGTAAATGCAATTACTCACAGTGTGATATTTTAGAAAAACTCATCACTACTGTAGTCTGTTGTTATTTGCGTACGAATAACTCGAAGTCTTTCGCTTGCATGAGAATTCTTTCACATCTTCGGCAATCTTGTACACACGATAATTACTGCAAACTTGACAATTTTTCCGTTTTTTAAAATTCTGTTTCTCATGTCCCCATTTGTCATGGTAGCGCATTTTCTGTGATATTCACACGGAATTCGAAACGCTCATCAACCTTGAACGCCTCTCATTTGCACAAGTCCTTGCGGACCCAGCAGGTCTTCTCCACAGTCAACAATCTTTTGGTCCCAGCGTCACCAGGGAACGCTTCTTGCGAACGTAAGTAATGATGAGTTTAACTATTTTTTCATTATGCCGGGATTACGGGCACTGGGGTGTTTCAAACAAATCTTTTAGTTGGAATTAATATCCTAATAGCCATCACGTAAATTTTTTTATTCATCAGAGCTGTTTTTGTTGTTGTATTAACTAACCCGCAATGATGTGCTATTAATGTTTCAACTCATGAGTTTATCAGATACATTTGTGCTTGGTTTCGTTGTAATATTGATTGTTCTCGATGGTGTTGACCTCGGAATAATTCCAGATAAATTACGCTGCACAACTGTGTTTTGTGATGTGTGTATTCAAATACGTTAAATTTGCGATACTTCCTGGTTTAATCATGCAGCCAACATTATGTCATCAGAGATACTCCTCTCACGGGAAAAGCGTTGTTCTGATTGAAAAAATAATTCATGAAAATTGCTATTCCTTCCGCGTCCTAGCTATTTCTAGTCGTTGTTATTTGTTTTTATAAAAAAACTAATTCATTGCAATTTTAAAGTTGATCACTCGCACCCACATTTCGCCCTGCTTTTTTCGACGGCCGATATATAGTCAACTCTCAAAGGGTTAAGGCTTGAATCTATTTTCATTTTTGGGAACTAATGACCTCCATCCCTTGACATGATAGTTTATTTAATTTCCGTTCCGATTATTTCCTCTCAGTTTGATTCACTATGCGACCAGCCTAGTGACAGATGGTCAAATTGATCAACTTTCTGAGTTGATGAAAACGCTCAAACAACTGCTCGACCAGGGAGAACAAACAGTAAGGCAGTTTGCAACATGTTTGATAAATATGGTCAAGTTTACTCGCTACAATTGCCATTTAGCTTTATATTTCAACTCTCATTCCAGCGTACCATGCGATCTTCATATTGTATCGACCCGCGCTGTAACGAAGGAACGATGAATTACTCCAAAGTGTTGATTGAACTGAGCAAGAATGGAATGTGCAATTTAATTATGCAGTGCGTGAAATGCGCCAGCAATCCGCAGGAGGAAATTTTCGGACTGGCTTTGGAAACAGCCAATGCAATGCTTTCAGCGAGTAGTACAACGGTACAGGTACGTGAACAGAATATGTAACCTCAATTTACGTGGCATGACTCCTGATAGGCAGAATGTAACCTTTGTGATTTGTCGCTCAATTTATTTATTTTTAACATCCTCGATTGTATACCTTGTTCAAATGGAATTGACGGAGATGCATACAGATTGCTGGACGTGTACCACGATATTGACATCAAATATTTATTGAATTTAACTAAAAACGCTGATTTATTTGTACAGAACAATCAATCAGGGTGAAGTATATCCTTGTCGGTAAGTCACATCAAGCTGTACAACAAGTGCATATGAAAAATGGGTAAATCAATCTGATCAACCTGAAACATTAGACAAAAACAATCTCACGTGGTATTGCTTATACTGGTTCGGACGATCTCGATGTTTGCCGAGACAAAAGAGATCCAGAACTATTCGTTTCTGGACCAGCGGCCAACCTGTCCCAATCTTGTGGTTATATTTGATCAGGAAAAGTGCTTCAGGAGCTAACCAAGATAGATTCCAGATCCGGAATTTCACTTAACTGTTCGGAGTTCTAATCAACTGCACTATGACATCTACGGCGACATCGTTGTTCAGATGCAACAGCCTACCTGCTTTTATTTTTGTGGTTTCATATATAGGGGGCATTTGTTGCAGGGGATAACAGCTTGTCAATTATCCATCCGTTACAGCATAGCTTTAAAATGGCACATCATTTCAATTTAGCGGATAGTGGCACGGGAAGCAGCACATACATGTCGAAAGCTATGGCTCGATTGACATGGAACTCAGTGCTTCGTGCTGCTTTCAATGGTCACAGGAGTCTTCAGATCAAATTCAACAGCTACCACCCAATCAATAAGTTGCCGCCTCAATAAAAATCTGCTATCCTCATTGAGTACATGACGATTGGGCATCAACCGGGAAGCAGATTGTATATTTCCGCGTCAATGAAACATATGGCGAACTTAGGAAGACTGGCTCTAGAATTGGGGACCTGTAACTCGAGAATCGGACTATATTGTTATGATAGACGATGTTAGTTATGAAATAAACACGCGCTTTTGGTTGGCGTCCCTGTTCCAAATAGACCGACGGAGACTAACCACTATCAATAATTTTATCGCTTCTACGATCAACGTTTTGATATCGAGTCTATCATCAATCGTGTCACTTTCTGAAAAGATCTAGAATAGTCACAAATGTACCCGAAACGATGTAGCTCAAGCTCCGATTCAGCGTGCGAAAGTGTAGACCGACAAGTTTCGCATTTGTTATTTCATTATTAAGTTAGTTCTCACAAATCTTGTACATTCCAAACAGGATGATTTTTTCCACGAATTCGTGAAAGAAAAATCCTCGTCGGAGTTCTTTGGTGCACTATTCAATTGTCTTCGAAAATTTACCAGTCAGATAAACGGGACAATCACTTCGAATAGATTTCACGGTATGTTTCAAAACCATTCTCGTTGAGGTGACTATGATAAAAATGTTGTAAAAACTAATAACTGGGTTTTACGCTTTTTCGAAGAATTCAATGAAATAGGAAATCCGTGGGTTCATTGAGTTTTTGATCTAATGGTTAGTCTGTTTTCAACCTGTAACGAAACATCTCTTCATTATAAATGCACTTTTCTGTATGTCATCCTTGCATCAACAGAGTGTTACTTATTGTCGTAAGCAATCACACTTCTACGTTGTTTCTAAGATTTTAGTGTCATCATTCATGGAATTTTGTCAGTGGTGCCTGATACCATCTGGTCAACCTAAAATTTCTATTTTCAACCGTTAATTCATCTCGATGTGGGTGGGTGTGATGTTGCTCAAACCCTGTCGTATAGTTGTAAAGTGCTCATGATCTGCATTCACGCAGAATGACATCACGTAATGTTCACTGAGCCCATTTCGCAGCTAGTTCATCCAACGTATCTGTCCGTTTGCGAAAACTGCCCGATCTCGATGAATAACGATTCATAATGTTGTTTATTAACACGCATGCATAGCGTTAAGTTCGGTACATACAGAGTTGAGGTGAGTGGTATACGATCACCTATAGCTTAACAGATTTATACCTCAAAGTTTTCCCCCATTACTGTATATCCTTACATTTTCACTGCCAAGAATGCTGCAACATATTTTTTTCACCAGACTACTGTAATTCGTTGTTGCTTTCAGAGGAAGATTCACTTAGACTGAAGAAAATGCACGGTGCGCTTGCTACTGTTAGAACGGTGCTTTTGTTTTTGAAATCTTTGTGCACAAATCGCCATGCCGAATTGCAAGTGGGTGCAGGAATTAATCTTTTGTGGTTTTCTCACCTTTCCTTTTCATCCATAACGGTAATTCTTTTTACCAGTAGCATTAGCTCTTGATGGGATTATTAATATGATTACATTTTGCTCAGACAACTAGTGTACCAACATTTTTAACTTCCATTACGTATCAGAGTGTTGTGCGAAATTACCGCTTAGCGTGAATGATAATGTTATGTTAGTCTTGCTTACATTTTACTGAAGTTTGACTGACTTCACGAATGAATTAGACGGCTTTTTTGATGTCTGAAGGACGCTAGTTCTCTCGAATCAATCGGAGGCGAGATAATAATCGCCACACTGCAACACTCAAATGCTGGAGACGTTGCACACTCCCAAGGCGTCTATATCCTGCACAGTTAACAGCAGGATGTACACTTGACCGCTTTGCGGCTTTGCCAATTGTGGTGATGATTATGGTCGAGTTAATTGTTTAAGCACTGAGCCTTTCTTTCCGAGAACGTATCTAAACCGTTTTACTTTCTGCCGTTGGACGTCAATCGGGAGCACAGTTATTCGCGTGCGAACGACATCGTTAAATGCCTGGTTAGTTTTGCGCCACGGAAAAATCGGGAGACTTATGACTCCCTTGTACAGCTCTTGTATGGACACGCTAGTGTTATTTGTTAATTTAATTATTTGCTCAATGAAACTAAACTAATCTGGAAACAATCAAACAGGTTGGCAATAGTGTTGTAGAGGAACCAAACAACGGAGACCCGACTTAGAAGAGGAAGAAGAAGAAGAAAATTGGCTTTATTCGAGTACACGAATTTCAGCGATACTACTATTTCGACCACACGTAATAATATTTACAGTTTTTAAAAAATGACATGTCAAATAAGAATTATCCCACTTCAGTTATTATACTGTCAGTTTCTTTCTCAAATCGAGAATAACTTTTGTATGATTAACGAAATATCGAGCCAGGTAAGGAATAAAAGAATTTTTGAATTTCTCAGTTCTTGCATACGGGACGATATGTTGACTACGCGTAGCTGGGAACGAATTTCAAATCCGTTGAATTCAAAGGTCAGCCAGGAATAGGCTACCTGCATTCACAATGATAAGCTAGGATGCCATATGCCTGCGACTTTTACAGAACCTAACAAACAGGAAGAGTGGTGAAACTTTGATTTCATGACAAGATTATCTTACGGTCGTTATCATCTGGCGATAGATTTGGGTATCTATAATAGGCCAGATTTGACTCTGTATAATTCTGATGGTTTTTACTTATTCCGGTATATTCATATTGAAAAATGTCGGACGAGGTTAGAATTACTTCTTTTCTGTCTTTGAGGATTCTAACATGGAGTCGTTTTCATCACAAGTGCGC
Organism: Atriophallophorus winterbourni; assembly: GCA_013407085.1. Classification (NCBI taxonomy): domain Eukaryota; kingdom Metazoa; phylum Platyhelminthes; class Trematoda; order Plagiorchiida; family Microphallidae; genus Atriophallophorus; species Atriophallophorus winterbourni. Next base: position 13,543 of record JACCGJ010016542.1, on the reverse strand, counting down.
AAGATACCGCTACTGCTTCACTACCTTAAATCAGTAATGATAAACTGATCCTTTTCAAAGGCCAAACCATCTAACCAACTTTTGTTTTCTTTCCATTAGAGTTGTAATAATTCATTTGAATTTAAAGCAAGTATCCGATGGTATCACTTCATTATTCCGTTTCTGGAATACCTAGCCTATGGGTTGCAATGTTGGCATGTAGACAGTGTGTGCACAAACGAGCTTGACCGCTTGGAGAGCCTTTCGAAATGGAATTTGTCGTGAGAATAAATTCACGCAAAAAACGATAGCGACAACTTCGTTGCGACGGCGCGGCTATCGCGTGATTCATTGGTATGTCACCCAATTAGCGGTCATCTTCAGGTCGTTTGCAGAAGGCTGCCCTAGTTTATTTACAGTGCAATTGCAAGTTTGTCAGTGCATGCTGAACTTGGTGTGAAATTGTGCAGCACTGGGATATGGTGCCTAATTGAACTGTATGATTAAAAAAGCTCATTTGTATGTATCTTTATTACAAACACACCCCACGACCGGTTTCGTGCTGTCTGCACTCATCAGGTAGGGACCGTAGGATCAGGATCCGCATGCGCTTGAAACTGTATGATATTCAAACCATTTACGTGAATAAGTTGATGAGGGTTCAAATTCGTAACTAACCACCCTGTTAATTTTCATTATTTGTATTTATGCATACAAACTTTCTGCGCATTCTTTATCTCTATAAAACGTTGACGCTTTTATTCTTCTAAAGAACCTACTTCGCCATCAGCCGAGGCATATAACCAGCTATAATCTCATTGAGGAAACGCTGTTACTGGTTGCCAGTCTGACCTCAATCTCCTGCGTCGATCAACTGGCGTCTGACAGGGCGTATCCTGATTCGTTCACGATGGGAAATTCTCAAGTTCCGCAACCTCCTGTCTCATGCGAATTATCTGCTCGAAATTTCGAAGCGAGACGTCGTCCAACGTACGTGAATCTACAAAATCCGCTGTCCACTGATCCAGTGGTGCTAGACCTTCTCTTGCTTTTGATCAGTTGCTTGTCAGAATTCTGTCGCGGTCCGTGTCCAGTCAATCAGGATTTGATCATATCTCATAACAAAGATGTCCTGGAATTTATTGTCCGGTTGGTTACCAGAAATTCTGTACCACAAGGGCTAATACATACGTGCGATCGTAACCAGTTGATAAGGGGTCTTAACATCCAAGTATGTTGCTTTCACAATCTTTTTAGCTAACTAAATGTTTAGTCATCAAACCCTTTTATTACTTTAACCTACAATTTTGCATCCTACAATTTATTCAACATACTACTCTGTTAATATAGTGAATATCTTTAAATTATTGGATAAATTTTGCGGATATCTATGTTAATATAGATAATTCTGGCAAATTTTAGAATTATTTAACGCCAGAACATTACTTGAATCAGCGCTTATATCAAGAACCGATACCATTCACAAAATGGTCATCAAGATTATTAGTTCGAGCTTACTTATTTTGTAGATTTATCTAAATGTGACATGGGAGGGGCGGCGTAAAATCTGTTGTTGTGAACATATCCGTTTGCTTCGAGTTGTACAGTTGAAGAAAATTGAAAATGAGTATTTTTTATCAAAACACCCTAGCTATCCGTCGAATACTTTGACCGCATTAATGATCTAAATAGGATATATTCACTGAAGATCCGGCCAGTCATGTACAATCAGTTTCTCTCACAAAAATGACACTGCCCATTGGTGCATTATGTTCTTGAACAAATTCAAAAGCTCATGCTCATGGTAATGGAATATGTGCTCGTTGTTTTTCCACCTTGGAGCTGACGTAATAAACGAGCGAGCAGGTTTAGTCATACATTACGCAGATGATTAACCTAAGTGTAGCTGGGTAGTAGCCTACATGAATTCTTTTGCGGGTTTGGTGTTCCGCTTTTGCCACCGCATATAAACAACTCCAAACTTACAGACTGACTAAGTATTAGTCCAATCAAGATGTAAAATAACTAAGAGAACTCTGAGAGAGGCTAGTATTCCACGTTCGATACTTGCCCGGCGTCAGCTTCACACTTACTGCTTAACCACACTACAAAATATACATGTCTCCATCGCTGAGTTTTACGATCGCGGTTGCATGAGGTGTTTTTTTATAGCATACTAATTCTGTGATAACTTTATAAAGCGTTGCTGAATGAAGTTGCTTAGAAATGGCGTGCTACAAAGTGAGCTATTCCGTGCTGACCTTGACTGAAGTCAGCATTAAAACACTTGGTTCAAACACTATAGTACACCACGTTGGATGAAACATTTGTTTTTGATGCTCTCGCAGTTGTTTGCTAATGTTTTCTACACCGTAGTTTGCTTAGTAAAATCTTCCAGAATTGTACACATTAAATGTGATTCAAGAATCGAGATTTTTTGGTGAAGAAAGCAATCGCTTTACATGTACGATTGGATGATAGCTATAAAATTCAGTGGATGCAATCAAAATTCTATTGAGGTGTTTGGTTTGTTGGATTCATATAGGGTCAATATACAGAGCCGATAGTGGAGTGCTCTTTGATACAAGCATCCAGTTTCGATTTGAAATCACGGATCGTAGGAGCATTCACGATATATTGTAATAGTAAATTCCACAGAAAGCAAATACGCACCGAGAAGAAATGGCGTCTACAATCGAGTCTTGATCGCGGTATAACGAGACAACTTGAATGACTCCGTGGATTTTTAAGCGAACTGACTTTCATCAAACCGCGGAGAGGGTGATTTTCCATCCGCGGTATTTTATATTTTAGGATCATGCTGCTGCTTACTCTTTTTTGTGTAAAATCGGTTAATCCCAGCATGACCATTAGCTCTTGGTATGGGATGTGCGGCATTCCATCAACTAGCTTGGTCGTTCGGTGGTAAATTTTATCCAGCAATTCAATGTCTTTACTGGGATCCTGTATTCTATTTTGGGATGGATGTAAGTATTTATAATGCGGACGAGCGTTTTAGGAGAGAACCGCCCAAATATTCTCCTCAACATTCCCAAGATACCGCTTGCCTTGTTGAAGACTTTGTGGCAATGACTATTCGGTTTCAAGTTTTAAATAATACAGATACCGAGATCCTCAGCGCTGGTCCAAGTGAAGTATTCATGATCAATATTATGTGTATTGTCGGCCAGGTTGTAACATTTTACATTTACGTATGTTGAAACGCATCTGATTTAGTGGAGATCAGTGATACAGGGCATCCAAATCCTCTTGCGGTATCAAACAATATTCAATGGATCGGATTTGCTTCCATATTTTTATGTCATCAGCAAAAAGAACCATCTTTCATCGTACTACTTGCGCAATATCATTTATGTATAACAAGAAAAGGATAGGCCCGAGCACTGAACCTAGAGGGACGTCGCTGGTGACATTGATGGTATTTGATTGAACGCTGTCAGTGCGGACTCGCACATGCCGATCGGTCATATAATCGATTATCCCCGATAATAAGTTTCCTGTTATCCCATATTGCACTAGCTTTTGCAGAATTATGCTGTCGTTGACCCTATCGAATGCCTTTGATACATCAATATAGCAAGCATGAACGGAGTATCTAGGTCAAGAGACGTTGTCCAATCGTCCAGAATGATGAGTAAATTTAAGAGACAAGATCTATTTCGGAGAAACCCATGTTGCACTGCTGATTAAAGTCTTTCAGTTTCAAAATGACCCACGATATACTCAGTTAGGATCCGCTCCATAATTTTCGAGAGGAAGGGGAGCACCAGAGCAGGCCTGTAATTTGCTACGTCGGAACGACAGCCACCCTTGTAAATTGGTGTTATCACACCAGCTTTCCCTGCTGACGCAACCGTCATGAAGACTTCGGATGAAAACCTCCCCTAGACTGTAGGAAAGCTGTCTATAACATGCACAAAGAATAGGTGGGGTAATGTTGTCCCCACCCGGGATTTCTTCGCATTTAGTCGCCGTAGGTGTCGTTCCACAACGACTTGGTCAATTATTAGTTCAGGTAGATGTTCTACTGAGTTTGATAAACCATGATGCAATAATTGCTGTTTCGAGCAGAACACTTGGGAGTAAAGCTCGCAAGAGGATCAGCTGTCTCTTGAAATGTAGCAGTCATTCCTTGTTATGACATTAGCGGAAAAACATCTGGTTTCACTTTTATTCTTTCATTCACAACTTCGAACAGCTATTTCGGATTATATTCCATTCTTTCCACCACGCGTTGCTTTTACTGTTGTTTCTCCTGCCGAACGATGGTGGTCACTCTATTCCGTATTCGGCAAAATTGAAACCAAGTTGCAGGAGTAGCAAGATCACAATGAATGGCCTAGGCTCGTCTTTTCAATGAAATCCATTTTCTGGTTCTACTGCGAACAATGAATCGGAAGGTGCGGACAGCTTTGCTGGGAATAGATCGAGTTTGATTGGATTTGCATCTGAAGATAGTTCAACAATGAGTTGTAATGTGTATTTGAGTCACTGAAATCAAGTTCGACCTCGTTTAGTTCACAGAGTGCTTCTCTGAGTCTCCAAAAGTCGACTTTACGGATGACTTTGCTGTGTCTCAAAGCACTACAGACATAATCGAACACGAGCAAAAAATGGTCACTTCACCCGAATGGAGCTTCGTAGGCGATTGATTTGATAGCCGATGCGTTCGAAGTCGAAAAAGGTCCAAAATTGATGACCGATCTGTTCGTTTCATTTGTGTATGGTTGAAGCCGTGGTTGTACACGGATACTAGGTCGAATACTTTAGCAAGTTTGTGCTCCAGTGAGTTTGTTGGATACTGGCTTCTTGACTATATCCGCGAAAGTTTGAAGTCCCCGATGATTAGCATTTGAGCGTGTTGTCGAGCGTTAAGGCGCTGAAGTCTTTTAACTAGCATATCGTTGTGTTCTGCGGATGATGTTCGTAATCGGTATATGACCCCCATTGTACAGTTGTCACAAGATTCCTGGCCAAGTGAGCACCACAGCGTGTCAGTGTGTGGAAGATCAGTATCTGAGATGATATTTATCTTTAATCGCTTGTGACAATACAACACAACACCATCTTCAATGCCATCACAGTCAGAACAGAGGAGTGTCATATTGGGTATAAAAAGTTCGCTATATTAATCAGTTTCGCCGACTTGTTGACTAAACACTGATCATTTTTATAAACACATTTCATCGATACTGCTTTACGTAGTGATGAATCGTGTGGTATGTGATAAGGCGTTAAACGGTGTGAGGCCAGATGCCGGTTTGGGTGCGCTAAGTCTAACATCATTGGGTAATGTTCGTTTTCCTTTTTTCAATTCCGACCTTACTATTTCGACCATAACGTTGGTCAAGAACGTAATCTTCAGGGGTTTCGGTCCATCCCCTTTATAATTTAGCGAAAAAGGAACTAGAAAAGTTTCCACAACAACGTTCGTTTTAGCTTATTCCAAAACGGGATTAAACCTGCCTTTTTTCTTTTTTGTCACAAATGCACGTAGTCTCATATTCCTTCAGTGATGGTACCGAAATCGTTGTATTGATAAAACGGTCTACATCAGTGATCATTTGCTTACTTACACGATTTACTAATATTTCCTCCACACGTCGAAGGCTCAACTCAAAACTGGCCATTCTATTTTCTAATTTGGCTTCAAAAGTATCGGCATCGTGCAAGGATTTAGCTCTGTAACGAACACAGACAGCAGGCGCCTGGAACCTTTTCATTATTTATTAATGCTTTCGAATCAGGGGCTAAAGTACGGTCACATTTACCTTGGATTTTACCCATACACAGAAAACATGTTATGACTTTACTCGTCATGGGACTCACCTTTAGTTCACATGCTTTGCACGTGACCTCGGGACAATTTTGCGTGTCGAGATTCGTCCTATCACCTGGGCCGGCCGCACCGTTGTTGCGTTCGTACTGAGGCCAAGTTGGTTCCATGTCGCTGTCGCAACTTGATCGATCGATTTTTTTGTCCGTATGTTCGATCTCGTGATGTGGTCAAACATGCTAGCCTGAATTGGGTTGTTCGGCTGAGTGGTGGGCGTTTGGTCGGCAGGTCGATGTGGCTGCTTCAAAACTCGTGATTTCGCCATTTAGCAAATAATCCACTATAACTCGTCAACCACTCTAGGTAGAATACAGAAACAAGTATCAAAATGCGTAGCTCGATGCGATCTTTGTAATGATTGCAAAAACAGTATAATAGTTAGCGATGGGGAAACGTTTGCACGCGTGAGCAAACTGATATATTTATGTCAAAATGGCAACTTTGCTGTTAATTAGTTGACAAGAGCAAAACGAATAAATTCCGATAGATATGATGGAAAGTAACTCAGAATTCTTGCAATGGGATGAATCCGACAGATTGGGCGAGGATATGACCAGAAGTGTCAGAGCAACATAATGCGACCGCTCAGCAGTTGACTTCACGTATGATCATTAGCAAGCGAGGTTGACCAATATGAGCTGAAGTTGAGTGGCGAGTTAGACGCGTCACTTTGTCAGGGATTACATGTTCAATTTTCATTAGGTGGCAAATTTGAGACCATTTCTCGAGGTCGTGTTTCTGGTGGCTCGCAAACTTTCGTACGTACCACGCTTAGTGCGTATGAGGAGTTCTTATTGCGTATCGGATAGATAGACTTTTGAGAACTTAAACCATTTTAGATTTGAATTTGTGAGTCGGGTACAGCAGCTTTGGAGTACACAGCTAAGCTCGACCGTAACAGCATTTCTCTGTAAGAATTTCCTATGGCCGTGGTTGTTTTAGCTGATTCCAAGACGGTATTAACCCTGATATTTTCCTTTTTTGTCACACTAGCCCCGGTCTCAGCTTTCTTCAGTGGTTTTTCCGAAATAGTTGTATTGATTGGTCTACGTCAGTGATCACTTTCTTACTCACATGATTTATTAATATTTCCTCCGCATGTCAAAGGCTCAACTAGAAAATGGCCATTCTATTTTCTAATTTGGCTTCAAAAGTATCGACATCGTGCAAGGATTTAGCTCTGCAACGAACACAGACATAGCGGGCGCCTGGAACCTTTTCATTATTTATTAATGAAATCGAATCAGGGGATAAAGTAGTGGTCACATTTACCATGGATCTTACCCATACACAGAAAGCACGTTAGGACTTGACTTGCCGTGGGACTCACCTTTAGTTCACACGCTTTGCACGTGACCTCGGGACAATTCTGCGTGTCGAGTTGCGTCTTATCAACTGGGCCGGGCGTGACCATTGTTGCGTTCGGCGGATCCAGGTCCTTGGCACAGAGGTCAAGTTGGTTCCATGTCGCTGTCGGGTGAACAATCCTCGCTGTCGCAGCTTGATCGATCGATTTTTAGTCCGTATGTTGGATCTCGTGCTGCGGTCACACATGTTGCTAGCCTGAAGTGGGTAGCTTGGTTGAGTGATGGGTGTTTGTTTGGCCGGTTGGTCGATGTGGCTGCTTTAGACTCGTGGCTTCGTCATTTAGCAAATAATCCACTACGACTCGTTAACCACACAAGGTAGGACACAGAATCAGTTATCAAAATGCGTAGCTCGACGCGATCTTTTCAAAACCGTATAATAGTTAGCGGTGGGAAAAAGTTTGCACGCGTGAGCAAACTGAGATATTTACCTCAAAATGGTAACTTTGTTGTGGATCGGCTGACACGAACAAATTCCGATAGCCATGATCGAAAGCAACACAAAATTATTGGAATGCTATAAATCCGAGCAGATTCGGAAAAGATATGACCAAAAGTGTCAGAACAAAAAATGCACAGCAGAATCTATCTCTCCTAGTGTGTTCGCAAAATGAATGACGATAATACACACGCATAGCTTGTGTTTAAAATCGTCCTTTTCATAAATACACCAATCTTACCGCGTTTGTAAAATACACAAACATCGATTTTGCATATATTTACGATTGGTCTTATCATGTCACAAACTAATTTTGTGACATTTAACCTAACGTGATCTAATTCTTTTTATTACGTGACAGTTCGCCCCATATGCGACATTTGCATCGAATGAATCTTATCCTCAGGGTACGGTAATAATCCCATGACGCACATAAAATAGATATTCTAATGATTCTGGGACTGCCAACTGTTTTCTATTCAGCTCAATCACAATCGCGGTTTCGACGTTTAGTTTCAGACAATCGAACTATTGCTCAATTTGTCAGAAGCAAGGGAGGAGAGGAATTTATCCGATAGATTGCTCGGTGATGTTGCTCCGGATATTTTGGTAAGTCGAACATTTTGAAAAACATATTGCTCCTACTGAGAGTGCATGAAACAATATATTCAAAGGAGTGTGTGCTTTTAACAGTTATCGGGAACGCTGAGTCAAATTTCCAGGCACCATTGAGTAACGCTTTTATAGATATATCTCTTCCCGCAGTACTCCTCTTCGGAACTAGATCACAAAAAAGGCTTCTTTTCGTACATTTCCATCACAAACTTCCCACCCATGGTTTCGTGCAAGCTCAGATTGATCTACTTTTCAGTTCTATTTTATTAATGCGAAATGGAACAACAGTGTTCTTGATTGAATTCATGATTCACTTAACTTTATAAGATGCTTATGTTTCTGTTCTTATGTCGGTCTAATACAAGCCACGAAAACTGGGTTATCTTTAGAACTTATATATCGCTAAGAAAATCGTGGTAAAGTCTCCCGTTAGCTGCAATCGATTCGTCAATGAGGATATTCAAATTTCCTTTTTATTATTATTTTAGCAACATTATATCTTCTCTATTAAAGCGTGGTGGCTTCATGTTTCGTTTTCACTTCCACCCTGAAACACTTGAAGTACACAGATGCAAGAATAACCTGATAATTTTTACCGCCACACTTTTTTACAGCTTGACGCAATGGCTGATCAATTTCGGAGTTCCATTGCCGCTAATTCCGTGGATCGCTCTACGAAGACCTTACAACGAAAAATCGGTCATGATTGTTTTATTCTTGCTATCCGTGTAAGAAAATTGTCTTGATCCCCATCTTCTCCGTCTAAATTTCAATGAGTTTATTAACTCGCATTTTTCACCAGCTTTCAGAGACCTGTGCGTCACTTAAAGAATGGTTTACTCAAGTGAAATCTCATCCAGTTTCGACCACCACACTCGCGCTACTTCAGCACGGTGATGCTGCAGAACCTTGTAAAGTTATTGCCGCCGCTTCTAGCTATTATGCGGAGCGTACGGGTCAAGTAGAGGTGAGTTTCAATTGGATGATTGCTGCATATTGCTTTAAACCGACCGAATTCGGTCGACATCGAACATTCGTGTATTTCTGAAGTACATAATGATTCCATTTTGAACAATGCATTGCACGATTATCTTGTCCGATTCAGGAGTAATAATTTCTTCCTCAAGAGTTTCACGTCAATAAGCTGTAGATAGTCACTGAGTGCATTTGTAGCGTGGTCTCAGTTCAATTAGTAAAAGCAAATTTACACCACAGTTCAATATCCTTTTACACTGTCTTGGAAGCCATTACTCAAGAAGGGAAGTATCAATTCTTAATCAGAAATCAATCACAGGGGTTTTTCAAACCTGCAAATGTCAATGTACCACACGCGTATATTGAATTCCCACTAACAATTATCTAATTTCGTATGTACCGTTATCTATTGTAAGCAAACCGTAACTTTATAACCTTTGGTAGATGGTTTACGAACCACTAACTATGTGAAACATTATCACAGAATACTTCCGTGGCAACCATTCCATGAAATCACAAGCATGATTCAGACAAAGTGCAGCTGTTATAAACTGCACGTGGGCTAAGAAACTGTCAGATTGTCCATGCCCAGACGGTCAACGGTGGGAACGCTTAAATGCTTATTTCTTTATCACTACCGCAGATGAGCAACTTCAGCACATTTCCTTTGGCGTTCATTTAATAGTTTATCATCCGATTCCCAGATAATACACATTATTCTAAATTAGTTAAAACGATACTTTGAATAGTGCACTAACCGTTTATATCTTTAGAACTACTCATACTGTTTCATTTAGTGTTTCATTTAATATTTTTAATCCTGTGGATGCCTTCAATTTATACCTATATAAAATATAACTTTTCATAACGAGAAAAATTATCCGTCAATCATCCTTTCCCTAGTGGTTAACTCATTATTTACTTTCGTGTTAAAAAAGGTTCTCAGCGAAAATGATCAATTGGAAAAAATCGTTTTCCGTATCCCTGAAAACTGCACTAATCTGTCACAGAATTTTAAAAATCGAAAATTCGATGAATGCAACTTGGACGAAAACTGTTCAAAAATCCCCTCTATGTTCTCGAAACTGCAAGAAATCTACGCACACATGATGTGTATAAACGTGCTGCGAGGTTCGTGGATGTGCTTCAAATTTTTTCATGTTGTGCGTTCAATATTGGACATTGTTTCCACGATCAAAATTACTTTAATTAATGAGAGTCTACGTTAACACGTGACGTGATTCGTGTATTAATTGTTTGTTTGTTCGCCTCCATCGGTCGATGTGGACCATGGATGTACATCACAATCGCATGATTTTTTCATGTTCCACAGCTTTTCGAATGACTAAACAGTCCGATTCGGGAGGAACATTCTCTCTCGCAGCGTTTGCAACCATAGGCAGTCGTGTATTGATTATTTGCTACTTATTTAGCTACCTGCATCCATGTAAATAAAACGAGTTCAACTGATATTGCTGGGAAAGTACAGAGAGTCTATTTTTGCTTGCCGTTGCTCGTCAAACAGGAATCACAACGCCCGTTTAACCTTACAAGAAAAGAATTGGAATATCTCACGAAATGTGTCTATATAATAGGAACGCACGTAGATCACCTTCTTGTATTCAATCACGAATATTTGATAGCTAGCAAACGATGCAGACTAAAGACAATATTCTATCACACACAAGCACTACTTAGTTTCGTCGAACTAGGCATAAAATAAAGTACCTGTTCAAGATGTTGGTAAACCTCGACTCGAGAAGCTCTGTACTCCATTTTAAGATCAAAGGAAACCTATTTAATTAATGAGCCACATGAGTGGAACTGCCTATGTGGTATATTCAAAACATCGCGAAATTGGCTGCTTGAGCCCTACAAAACCGTGCTATCAATATATCTCATCATCTGATGAAAACTGCACACCCAAGCGTGAAATGTGCGCGAGATGTGAGAGACAAGAACACTATGGGCATTATGTTCAAAGATTTCTTTTGCCCGATTAACGTTGCTCATTTCGCCGTGAAGTATAATTACACGACATGCTTATCGGTTTGATAAAGAGTATTATAGTTTAGTATTTACCAAGTAAAAATGATTTTGAACGATGCATTATTAATTGATACTGTTTTGAAACAAAATACGAAAATTTTCCCCCAAGTTCATTGATTTTTTATTTCCACAACAGTTTCCTATTGGTTAACTAAGATTTGTGGCTTTTACAATTGTACTATCCCGTTCCAGACAATGTTTATACTGTCAATCCTTGCGTTGATTTATTCTTGGCAATTCTTTTAACGCCGATATCTAAATCATTGGTTTTTATTCTTTCTATTTATTATAAATTCTGTCTATTATTACACGCGGCTGAAAGATTTTCTCCGTAATGTGATATCCAGAATGAATGTAAATTTGCCAATGGGCGAATTTCAGGGCAACTTTGGCGAGACAAATCATTCCAATTTTCCGTAGGTTATGAACGGGGAACTGAAATTGTGGGAACCGAATTTTATGTCTCTGCACATTCACTAAACATTGCACGTTTCTTTGCATTCGAGATAAACCAGACAGGTGACCTTTGGCGATATCGCTTGACATCAATGAAAGTCAACTATGCACGGTAGCGTTCAAACAACGGCAATTTACACCCAAAAGGAACCATGATTGAATGCTAATCACAATGAACGAATGCATCGAGGTTATTCTCATATTTGGTTTCGAAGGGACATTGAGTTGATAACGTCTCTATTGGTTGCACTCCATGGGTGACGCTAAGTTATTTGCAATGCACACGTAAAGAAGATGAAACCGTAGACTTGAACAAAAAAATTCTTATTTCCATGCATTTTCTTTACACACCACGATCGGTTTCGTGCTGTTTGTATCCATCAGCTAAGGTCCAATACGACGAGGATTCCCATGTTTCAGAACTGTGGAAAGATGGTAAACAAAGTATGAACTTGTGTAACACTGTATGATAAGGCTGATACGACCAGCCGTGCTCTATCGGCCTAGGCCATCACAAATCGTACATTTTAGTTTATTTGAGTTAGCAGTTGTGAGCTCATGCACGAATGTTTTTCTTCAGGTCAACGGCTTTGGCGTTGGTGCCTAGAAAACGATACAAACTTCCAAAGAATTTGTTTCTACCTAACGCTTTGTATCAATCTGCTGATCATTATGTTCTATCCCTTCGAACGTAATGTTTACGAAGGTAAGATGGGAGATGCATCAGCTTAACTATTTTGTCTGCATAATCCCCTCTCACATCGACACGGTGCAATTTCAGCATGCTACTTGACCCAAGTTCCAGGCTGGTTCTACACAATAAGGACCGTATTATGTGTTCTTATTCACCTTGGCGCTGAGCAATTTGTTCGTATTCTCGGTACCATAAATGTGAGTTTAATATTGTATATTACATCACCGTAACGTATTTTAAGCTTTGTTATCTATCTGCGGTGTACAATCCGAGTAAACTCAAACTTATTCAAAGATCCCCTGGAATTGGGTAGGATTAACCGTATTGGGTGACTTGTTTTTTCACGATTTCTGTACGGCTCGCTCTTATTCAACCTCACCAATATGCAACGATGAATCTAGTTCGTACCATGAGCTACAATCTTGTTTGGTACAACCAACTGAATATTAACCCGTTTCAAAAATACCTAACGATAATTTGTCATATCCCACTGTGGATCCCGAGTGCATGATTTTGGGCACATCTTTTCACAAAAGTTTGTTTTCGTAATCTGCACGACAGTGATTTTTTTCCGTGTTCGATTTTATTGAGCGATTCTGTTTTTGAGCCATTTTATGTGATACTCGGCAACGATTAATTCATCCAACTTGGTCTAAGCGGTCTCAGATAAATTGAAGTTGGACAGAGTTTAATTTCAGGCAATGTGAACAGCATTTCTCTCTCATAATGGCCGGAATATCTTACGTTTAACCTTTCCACTGTCGTCGAATTAGCCGTCCAATCCACAAGAATGTATAGATATCGCGGGATATTGCGAATCTTTGATTAAAATCCGTATTCTTTTTTGATTTATTATGCTTTAAGTGGCGTTTTCAAGATAGGTGGAAAATTTTCGAGCGAATGATAAGTAAGTTATCTCAGTAAGATTGAAACGGAGCCTTCTTGCACTAGACAAAATGCTACTAGTTGAGCTTGGTATTTAATACTGTCGACAAAATATGTTTTATAACTTGAAACGTCTTCAAGTTTGTGTAAAACGTCAGGATGCATCACATAATCTACGCATTTCAAGTTTTTCCCTCAGATTGAGATTAATATAGTTTTTGCTCGAA